>JASANB010000012.1:0-21318 GCA_030248155.1 Sabatieria punctata | reverse complement strand
ACCCCTCGGCTCGCCATATTCAAGTTTTAGGAGAAAATAAGAGAACCAAATTTTTGGTAGACCCCCTCGGCCGGCCGTATTCAAGTTTTAGGAGAAAATAAGAGAACCAAAATTTTGGTAGACCCCCTCGGCCGGCCATATTCAAGTTTTAGGAGAAAATAAGAGAACCAAATTTTTGGTAGACCCCCTCGGCCGGCCGTATTCAAGTTTTAGGAGAAAATAAGAGAACCAAATTTTTGGTAGACCCCCTCGGCCGGCCGTATTCAAGTTTTAGGAGAAAATAAGAGAACCAAATTTTGGTAGACCCCTCGGCCGGCCATATTCAAGTTTTAGGAGAAAATAAGAGAACCAAATTTTTGGTAGACCCCCGAACCTTTTCCCTCGGCCGGCCGTAGTCCCAGTTTTAGGAGAAAATAAGAGAACCAAATTTTTGGTAGACCCCCTCGGCCGGCCGTATTCACAGTTTTAGGAGAAATTAAGAGAACCAAATTTTTGGTAGACCCCCTCGGCCGGCCGTATTCAAGTTTTAGGAGAAAATAAGAGAACCAAATTTTTGGTAGACCCCCTCGGCCGGCCGTATTCAAGTTTTAGGAGAAAATAAGAGAACCAAATTTTTGGTAGACCCCCTCGGCCGGCAGAAGGGAAGAGAATCAATAATTCGACCCCCGCTCGCCATATTCAAGTTTTAGGAGAAAATAAGAGAACCAAATTTTTGGTAGACCCCTCGGCCGGCCGTATTCAAGTTTTAGGAGAAAATAAGAGAACCAAATTTTTGGTAGACCCCCTCGGCCGGCCGTATTCAAGTTTTAGGAGAAAATAAGAGAACCAAATTTTTGGTAGACCCCTCAGCCGGCCGTATTCAAGTTTTAGGAGAAAATAAGAGAACCAAATTTTTGGTAGACCCCTCGGCCGGCCGTATTCAAGTTTTAGGAGAAAATAAGCCTTTTGGTAGGCCCGGAAAATAAGAGAACCAAATTTTTGGTACACCCCCTCGGCCGGCCGTATTCAAGTTTTAGGAGAAAATAAGAGAACCAAATTTTTGGTAGACCCCCTCGGCCGGCCGTATTCAAGTTTTAGGAGAAAATAGGAGAACCAAAGTTTTGGTAGACACCCTCCCCCGCCTATTCAAGTTTTCTGATAACATAAGAGAACCAAATTTTTGGTAGACCCCCTCGGCCGGCCGTATTCAAGTTTTAGGAGAAAATAAGAGAACCAAATTTTTGGTAGACCCCCTCGGCCGGCCGTATTCAAGTTTTAGGAGAAAATAAGAGAACCAAATTTTTGGTAGACCCCCCTCGGCCGGCCGTATTCACATTTTTGGGAAAAAATAAGATAACCAAATTTGTGGTAGACCCCCTCGGGGGGCCGTATTCAAGTTTTAGTAGAAGGTAAGAGAACCAAATTTTTGGTAGGCCCCCTCGGCCGGCCGTATTCAAGTTTTAGAAGAAAATAAGAGAACCAAATTTTTGGTAGACCCCTCGGCCGGCCGTATTCAAGTTTTAGGAGAAAATAAGAGAACCAAATTTTTGGTAGACCCCCTCGGCCGGCCGTATTCAAGTTTTAGGAGAAAATAAGAGAACCAAATTTTTGGTAGACCCCCTCGGCCGGCCGTATTCCCAGTTTTAGGAGAAAATAAGAGAACCAAATTTTTGGTAGACCCCCTCGGCCGGCCGTATTCAAGTTTTAGGAGAAAATAAGAGAACCAAATTTTTGGTAGACCCCCTCGGCCGGCCGTATTCAAGTTTTAGGAGAAAATAAGAGAACCAAATTTTTGGTAGACCCCCTCGGCCGGCCGTATTCAAGTTTTAGGAGAAAATAAGAGAACCAAATATATCGGAAAACCCCTCGGCTGGCCGTATTCAAGTTTTAGGAGAAAATAAGAGAACCAAATTTTTGGTAGACCCCCTCGGCCGGCCGTATTCAAGTTTTAGGAGAAAATAAGAGAACCAAATTTTTGGTAAACCCCTCGGCCGGCCATATTCAAGTTTTAGGAGAAAATAAGAGAACCAAATTTTTGGTAAACCCCTCGGCCGGCCGTATTCAAGTTTTAGGAGAAAATAAGAGAACCAAATTTTTGGTAGACCCCTCGGCCGGCCGTATTCAAGTTTTAGGAGAAAATAAGAGAACCAAATTTTTGGTAGACCCCCTCGGCCGGCAGAAGGTAAGAGAATCAATAATTCGGTAAAACCCCTCGGCTCGCCATATTCAAGTTTTAGGAGAAAATAAGAGAACCAAATTTTTGGTAGACCCCCTCGGCCGGCCGTATTCAAGTTTTAGGAGAAAATAAGAGAACCAAAATTTTGGTAGACCCCCTCGGCCGGCCATATTCAAGTTTTAAGAAAAGAGAACCAAAATTTTGGTAAACCCCCTCGGCCGGCCAAAGTTTTAGGAGAATATAAGAGAACCAAATTTTTGGTAGACCCCCTCGGCCGGCCATATTCAAGTTTTAGGAGAAAATAAGAGAACCAAATTTTTGGTAGACCCCCTCGGCCGGCCATATTCAAGTTTTAGGAGAAAATAAGAGAACCAAATTTTTGGTAGACCCCCTCGGCCGGCCGTATTCAAGTTTTAGGAGAAAATAAGAGAACCAAATTTTTGGTAGACCCCCTCGGCCGGCCGTATTCAAGTTTTAGGAGAAAATAAGAGAACCAAATTTTTGGTAGACCCCCTCGGCCGGCCGTATTCAAGTTTTAGAAGAAAAAAATAAGAGAACCAAATTTTTGGTAGACCCCCTCGGCCGGCCGTATTCAAGTTTTAGGAGAAAATAAGAGAACCAAATTTTTGGTAGACCCCCTCGGCCGGCCGTATTCAAGTTTTAGGAGAAAATAAGAGAACCAAATTTTTTGTACACCGCATCGGCTGGCCGTATTCAAGTTTTAGGAGAAAATAAGAGAACCAAATTTTTGGTAGACCCCCTCGGCCGGCCGTATTCAAGTTTTAGGAGAAAATAAGAGAACCAAATTTTTGGTAGACCCCCTCGGCCGGCCGTATTCAAGTTTTAGGAGAAAATAAGAGAACCAAATTTTTGGTAGACCCCCTCGGCGGGCCGTATTCAAGTTTTAGGAGAAAATAAGAGAACCAAATTTTTGGTAGACCCCCTCGGCCGGCAGAAGGTAAGAGAATCAATAATTCGGTAAAACCCCTCGGCTGGCCATATTCAAGTTTTAGGAGAAAATAAGAGAACCAAATTTTTGGTAGACCCCCTCGGCCGGCCGTATTCAAGTTTTAGGAGAAAATACATGTAAGAGAACCAAATTTTTGGTAGACCCCCTCGGCCGGCCGTATTCCCAGTTTTAGGAGAAAATAAGAGAACCAAATTTTTGGTAGACCCCCTCGGCCGGCCGTATTCCCAGTTTTAGGAGAAAATAAGAGAACCAAATTTTTGGTAGACCCCCTCGGCAGGCCGTATTCAAATTTTAGGAGAAAATAAGAGAACCAAATTTTTGGTAGACCCACTCGGCCGGCCGTATTCCCAGTTTTAGGAGAAAATAAGAGAACCAAATTTTTGGTAGACCCCCTCGGCCGGCCGTATTCAAGTTTTAGGAGAAAATAAGAGAACCAAATTTTTGGTAGACCCCCTCGGCCGGCCGTATTCAAGTTTTAGGAGAAAATAAGAGAACCAAATTTTTGGTAGACCCCCTCGGCGGGCCGTATTCAAGTTTTAGGAGAAAATAAGAGAACCAAATTTTTGGTAGACCCCCTCGGCCGGCAGAAGGTAAGAGAATCAATAATTCGGTAAAACCCCTCGGCTGGCCATATTCAAGTTTTAGGAGAAAATAAGAGAACCAAATTTTTGGTAGACCCCCTCGGCCGGCCGTATTCAAGTTTTAGGAGAAAATACATGTAAGAGAACCAAATTTTTGGTAGACCCCCTCGGCCGGCCGTATTCAAGTTTTAGGAGAAAATAAGAGAACCAAATTTTTGGCCGTGGACAGTGTCGGTTGTCACCTGACAATTATTGAGATTTAATAAATATTCAAACCTTTTAATTTAGTCTCCTTACCTTTATTCTAACAAGTTGAGAGGCGTCGTTGGTGTCCGGAGCTGCCAAAAGCAAATCATTCTTGATGTTTGGTTCGTAGCCTGTGGTGGTCAAAAATTTTCGGGACGCTCAGTGGCGTTGAGGCACAGCTCGGCCAGTTGTTTGCTCCGGTCTCTGTCCATTTAGATAATAAACCTGTAACTTTTGCTGCTTATTTTAGAGTAAAAATAGCGCATATACATACGTATGAAACCAAACGTGTGATAGGATTTTTCGGGGTTACCCCCTGGGTAAAAAGACCAAACCCCCTCACCCCTCCCCAGAAACAGTTTACATTCTAAGCACTGACCTGTCGCCGGCGGCAGCAGATTTGCATTCCATGCACTACATTCTAAGCACTGACCTGTCGCCGGCGGCAGCAGATTTGCATTCCATCTCATTCTAACTACCTGTCGCCGGCTGCATGCACTACATTCTAAGCACTGACCGGTCTCTGGCGGCAGTAGGACCGGTCGGCGAAACTTCGAAAGAGCAAAAAAGCAAATAGTTTCGCAACCGTTTCGTAAAGCAATGCACACAAATCGCAAAAACAGGACACGCTCAGTGCAGTCTAAATAAATGACGTCATTTCCATGCTTTTATAACAAAAAAATCGACCAATCATCAGATGTCGATTTACGACCAACCAATTACTAACGGCCACGATCTAGCAGAGAGAAATTTAAACTCCGCCCCTCCTAATCAAAGGCCGTCGACGAACGCAATAACAAAATAGTCAACCTATAACAAAACAATCGACCCAATCACCACACACCGAACAACCGCCCCCACTTTCGCCACCAATCATCGTCCACCGAGTCACGCTCTTACAGGAGGAGGAGCCAATGCACAAAACTAAGGACCAGTCTACTCCGTCATTTCTAGATAAATTCTTATGAATTTATAACAAAACACAGATCACGATAATAGCGATGCATTCTGATACCAAAATCAAGTCAATTCTTCATCAGTGGCAGTCGTTTTTCATAATGCCTCGTCGTAATCCCGCCCATTTTTCTTAGCCAACAATATGTAGCGCGGCGCGCTCCTCTAGAGAAGAATCTATAACAGAGACAAATATTTACATAAGACAACGGGTGTTGCGCGCGGCCGCGCTTACACAATTACTTTACTCAAACAGTTCGTTCTCGGTCACTTCTTTGTCGATCTGGCTCAAATTTTCAGCATTCATTAATGTTTGGTCGTTTGCGGTCCACTGTCAACACTAACATGTTTCTCGAGGCTTTTCACAGGTCTCACTTCTGCGTAGTCTTTATTATTCTGTCTGTCTCCTTATGCAAGTTGTTTATAGAGTCCTGAAAGATGAATTTCTTAAGAAAAAAGAGAATTCTCGGTTGGACCATCTGATTTCAGCGTTGCTGTCCTTGGTCAAATGTTACGAGCGCAGACACGCGCAGAACATCCTGAAGCCCGGGTCTTATTCCAGCACACGCCTCAAAGTCCTCCACCAACGGCACAGGACCTGTATCGACACGCTCGCTGAGGATTCCGTACAAACAGTCGAAGTTGGTCGACAGTGCACTGTTACGTCTGCGTCCGCCAAAAATATTGTCTACACTGTCCGTCGTCTCGCCCACTCCTGCGACAGTGACTGTTGGTTGGTGTGCCGGTACATTGGCTGTGGTGCATGCGAGAGCATGACTCCTGCACTTTTCAGGACTCCAGTTTTCGTGGCATCTGCTGCAAACACATCAACTGTGTGCACCTGAATTACGGTGACTCCAGTTTGACTGACTCTAGCCGAGCAGAGTCTCCCGAGCGCACAGCTCCTGATGACGTGCGAACGATTCAGTGCCAGAATGCTGCGGCTGTTGTTTTGCCCGATAGTTCTGCTTCTGCTCAGGACCCCAGCCAAGCCAGTATTCTGCGGCAAAACATAGTTTTGAAGCTCAGGAAAGTCCTCGAGCAGGTTCCTCAGATGTCAGATGTCCACCTTTTGCAACTTGTCAAAGACAGAGCCAGCGACCTGCACCGCTTGGTTGATACTTCTGCTCCTGCTGACAATATGAAGGTAAAACATTGTAATTTCCCTACCCCAGATGTTACATGTATGGTTATGAGCACCACTTGCCGACTGATGGCTCTGGTTGTTCTAATTTCTCAAAAAAATGTTGTTATGGCAAAGAGCCGTGTGTTTCACCCTAAATAGAATTTCTGTCATATAATTCAATCTCTACTTTTCTTTACCGTATGTATTCCTTTTCAGCCCAATCGTGACGTTAACACACGCCGGAAGCGCGAGCTGCAAACCCAAGGGCTTTTTGTACTCCCTCCCAAGCGAGCGAAAGCTAAGAGCGTTGTTACCTCGGAGCCATTCCGTCCAGTCCAGTCGTCGTATTGCAGCCGGTGTTTTGCTAAGGACAGTGGTAAAGCCAGTTCGTGGCAAAAATGTCGTCATTCTTCTGCACTCTTCTGTGATGACTGTGTTGCCGATATGCGTTACTCATGCCATTATGATTCCAGCACTTTTATGTGTCAGACTGTTGTATTGAGAAGTCTGTTATGTAATGTGCCCAGTACAGTACAGTATATAACGCCGGCACAGTTGGTGTAGTGGTTTAGATCGCAAAGCCACTATGCGCGCGGTCGTGCGTTCATCCTCTCGGTGGGGCAAGTTTCTTGCCTCAAAGAGTTGGTTGTCGGCACAAAGCCCAACCCAGGCCACCGAAAGCTAGTGACAGCGAGTAGGTAAATGGGAACCGACTGGAGCTGCCTTAAGCACCTAAAGCTACAGTAGCAACCACCGTGTTGGGACATACGGGAACAGGGACAGCTACCATTGAGACCCGCCCAGACTGATACCGAGCATGTGTGCCGGCTAGTAGCGAAGACAGCGAAGGAAGGGTAGGATGTCGGTGTGCGTGATGGGCCCGCAGTGTGGCCTACGCAGGAGCTACGACGACCCCGCCCGGACAATCCATCCACAGTATATAACAGCAGGCATTGGTAGATATGGCGGGAAGGAGTTTTGTCCAGCTGCTGATTTCTCAAGTTAGGCAGGTCTATTAGAATGTTAGTTTGTGCTGTAATTTCGGAAAATAAAGCAAAGACAGTTGGCTCGAAATTCTCTTCCAATAAGTCGGAGGGTACGAAAAACCAGTCTCAGCAGTTTCGAACTACGGCGTGAGCTGGCAATCTACTAGTTAGTGCCAAATGCTTCCAATGACTTCTACTGTACTTTTGCCTTGAAACTTGATGAAATTTCATTCTATTTTCCACCCACTCTATTTTCATTCTATTTTTTATGGGAACAGAGCAGGCGCCCCTGATTTTGAATATACTCTATTTTTACTCTATTATTCTCGGAAATAGCGTGCTTAACGTTTTGGATAACTATCGTCGCGTCTAAATGTCGGGCAAAAGGTAAAAAACACCGTAGCGTAGCACCGTCACTTCATCGGACCGGACTCCTGTTATTCTCCTCTTCCGTTTTTAAACACGATTTGAATATAAATGGCCTTTTCTCCCCGCCGATCCGACGACGCCGAGGGTGCGGCTTGCATGCGCTCTCGCATTCAGGCGATTCTTCTGTTGTTTTTGCCCTTTTTTGCGTCTTTTTCCCTGGATAGGTAGGAAAGTCCTCTTCTAATACGAGAACGAGAAACAGCAGAGAGGCTCGTTGTTAACGAGAAACAGCAGAGAGCCAATTCTTGTATCATTCGAAAGCCTGAAGTCTACTGTACTCAGAACCAATTGAAATCCTTTCGCCGATTTTGTCGTTTTTTCACAACAATTAGGAACACGAAAAATGTTCACGAAAAAGCCGATTTTCAATAGTTAAGAAATAATCCAATTTGTGGGGACCGCGTCAAATTGCTCTAAGAAAAATAGTGGTGCTATATAGGTAACAAGTTACGCTGATTTCATATCCGATTGAAATCAATTTGAATCAACTCTCCTTTCAACAGAAAATGGACGCTTAAAAACGACTAATTCAGTTTTTGAGAAAAAATGCCCTTTAACGGCTGAATTATGATTCAAAATGCATTTTTTCGATAGCTCATACTGTGTTTCATATAAATACATAACTTCCTACCATCAATAACCGAACACAAAATAGAATTTGCGCTTGAAGTTGCGAAAACCGTTTTCGGACCATATTTTGGCCGTATTTTTGTATTTTCTAAACGGCGCAGCCGGACGTACCTTGCCCATCCCTAATGGATGATGCACCAGATTTCGACCACGTACACGAGTCGCCCAAATGAAAAAATCGATTGCCCTTCAGCCTGCCGCGATTTCAAGTTTTATAGCTGCCAAACTTCTTCCATATGCTCTCTACATATTGATACATCTCTTCTATCCAACTTCGACTCGTCACGCTTTAAGAGTCGTTCTCTGGTCAGATCGCGTTTTGCCCCTTTGCCCTATTCAGACCCAAAATTGAAATTTTGAGCTAGAGAGCTGCGAGTTGGCACACTAATACATACTAATGAGTTATCTTTCAGCTGCAAAGGATTAGTGGATCTGACGCTCCTGTCCTGAGATATAGCCTTCCGAAAATCGGTCCGCTTAACTATGGGACCAAAACTTCAAACTCGAATTTCTCGCTTCGTACTCGGAATTCGGACCTAAAAATTGGGGGTTTTAGAGTACTTTTAGACTGCTTTAAGAAACTTTTGTCAAATTTTCGTTTTCAGAAAAAAATTTTTTTCGCCCCCTTTGCGCCCCCCTAGCTCGTCTGGAACCCCCCAACCCAGTTTTTTTATTTCAGAAAAATGTTGCGCTATCAATTACCTACCGTTTGGTGTGAAGCATTGTTTGCTCAGACCCGTGGAGCGTGAGAAAACTGAGGTCAAACATGCCCCGGTCGCAAAATTTTCGCACTTTTCTCAGGTCAAATATTTCCATTTCTTGGTTTTCCACCTACTAGTAGGAATTGGGACTTAAAAATTGGGGGTTTTAGAGTACTTTTAGACTGCTTTAAGAAACTTTTGTCAAATTTTCGTTTTCAGAAAAAAAAATTTTTTTCGCCCCCTTTGCGCCCCCCCCTAGCTCGTCTGGAACCCCCAACCCAGTTTTTTTATTTCAGAAAAAATGTTGCGCTACCAATTACCTACCGTTTGGTGTGAAGCATTGTTTGCCCAGACCCGTGGAGCGTGAGAAAATCGAGGTCAAACATGTCCCGGTCGCAAAATTTTCGCACTTTTCTTAGGTCAAATATTTCCAAGTCTTGGTTTTCCACCTACTAGTAGGAATTGGGACTTAAAAATTGGGGGTTTTAGAGTACTTTTAGACTGCTTTAAGAATCTTTGTCAAATTTTCGTTTTCAGAAAAAAACATTTTTTCGCCCGCTTTTGCGCCCCCAGCTCGTCTGGAACCCCCCAAACCCCAAAAATTTTTTTTCTGAAAACGAAAATTTCACAAACGTTTGTTAACACAGTCTAAAAGTACTCTAAAACACACAATTTTTAAGTCCCAATTCGTACTAGTAGGTAGAAAACCGGACTTGGAAATATTTGACCTGAGAAAAGTGCACAAAATTTTGCGACTGGGACATGTTTGACCTCAATTTTCTCACGCTCCACGGGTCTAGGCAAACAATGCTTCACACCGAAGGGTAGGTAATTGATAGCGCAACATTTTTCTGAAATAAAAAAAACTGGGTTGGGGGTTCCAAACGAGCTAGGGGAGCGCAAAGGGACGAAAAAAAATTTTTTTTCTGAAAACGAAAATTTGACGAAAGTTTCTTAAAGCAGTCTAATAGTACTCTAAAATCCCCAATTTTTAGGTCCGAATTCGTACTAGTAGGTGGAAAACCGGACTTGGAAATATTTGACCTGAGAAAAGTGCGAAAATTTTGCGACCGGGGCATGTTTGACCTCAGTTTTCTCACGCTCCACGGGTCTGAGCAAACAATGCTTCACACCAAACGGTAGGTAATTGATAGCGCAACATTTTTCTGAAATAAAAGAAACTGGGTTGGGGGGGGTTCCAGACGAGCTAGGGGGGCGCAAAGGGGGCGAAAAAAATTTTTTTTTCTGAAAACGAAAATTTGACAAAAGTTTCTTAAAGCAGTCTAAAAGTACTCTAAAACCCCCAATTTTTAGGTCCGAATTCCGAGTACGAAGCGAGAAATTCGAGTTTGAAGTTTTGGTCCCATAGTTAAGCGGACCGATTTTCGAAAGGCTATATCTCAGGACAGGAGCGTCAGATTCACTAATCCTTTGCAGCTGAAAGATAACTCATTAGTATGTATTAGTGTGCCAACTTACAGCTCTCTAGCTCAAAGTTTCAATTTTGGGTCTGAATACTGAAACTCGATGTGACCAGAGAACGACTCTTAATACTATCCTAAGAATCGGCCCATTCGGTTGTGGAAGAAGGTGATTTTCCTTCAAACAGCAACTATTTTGACTTTTCTAGTTGCGATACTTCTTCGAGAAGCTCTGGGCTCATCTACTCTCATCTCCTCTGACCAACTCAGATTCACCATTCGAGCATGCCGGGCAGGAAAAAGGGTACCTTACCTTGTCATACATGTAACAGGTCCGGGCCAGGGGAGGGGATGGGGTAAAAGGATTTGCCTGCCAGATGGTGGGTGTCCAGAGGGGTTTCGACCAGGTAGTGAGGGGTCCACAATTTCAAAAGCTTCAACGTCTTTGTAGCAATGGAAAGCGGATATCGCTTGCCTGTTGAATACATACGTACGTACTGTACATACTACTGTATACTGCAATTCTTTAAGGTCATGAATTTATCATTTCATGCCTCAAGTCTCAAAAAATCTGGATTATAAAGTTGGATACCTAAACTGTAGAGCCAAAAAAGCTGTTCAGTAGTGATGTAAAAAATTAATTTAATTGTAATTGAAATTCGCATAATTGGCCGGTTTTTAATTTCAATTCAATTAATTTAATTTAATTGAAATTGAAAAGTTCGACCATAATTTAATTGTAATTTAATTGAAATTCGCCTGGAATTTCAATTATATTTTCAATTATTTCCTGTGGTGAATGTAAGGAAATGCGTAAGTATTAGAGGCGCTAATGACTTCAAACAAAAGCCTATTTAGGGTTTGTCATCTGTTTTATATTGACCTAACTTTGTTTTGAATATTTTATGCTTTGTTTTCATTTCGTAGTTCATAAAGGTTAAAACAGTGATTTTTGGATGTATGGTGGATTTATTTACACCCCGTTTTTGGTCAAGGTATACCTATGTAGGAAGTGATGTTGGTCAAAAATTCAAAATGTTGAAAACCTTTATATTGTGTACTGATATTGAAATGAACTAACTGTAACTTTCCCCCAGAATGCTATTTTCTCTGTTTTTAAAACACGACTTTTTAAAATTTTCTCGCCTGGTTGAGCAGTAGGCTAACCAGGTGTCTCTAAGCTTTTACATGGACATTTTTCTAAGTCCTGGGTCACTGTCACATGTCTTTCAACAGCGAAAAAGTACAATAATTTTAAAAAAATTGAAAAAATAATTGAAAAAATTGCATAATTGAAATTTTCCGAGGTTCCATAATTTAATTGAAAATATAATTGTAATTGAAAATATTGGAAAACTATTTCAATTAATTTAATTTAATTTAATTGAAATTAAAACCTGAGCCCATAATTTAATTGTAATTGAATTGAAATTCAAATTCCATAATTTTACATCACTACTGTTCAGTGAAATTTCTGAATGTTTCTGAGATTACGCATTACGCATTACGCATACGCAATACGCATAAGTTTTTGCAATGCGTATACGCAACCTTATATGCATTTGCAATTGGAATGCGTTTACGCATACGCATTTGAAAAATCCTGTATTAAACAACACTGGTTGGGGATTTATCCCACTTTCTGGCCAATATCCCCTCGATGGTCCTTACCTCCCTCGCCGGCCGGCAGGCGCTACCCCCGACCGCCGCTAACTACCCTCCAAAAATTAATTATGGCCACCTTTTTTTGGGAGAAATTTCCATAATTTCGGGTAACTTTTTTGGGAAGCGAAGCGACTGGCGACCTCCATACCACCTCCGGATTTTTCCGGATGTATGCGGGGGGACCCAACTTACGCTAAATCTCGAAGTATGATGCGGGCCACTTCCGGTGCCCGGCATTCAAACGGTTCTCGCAATTCTCAACGTATCGATGATGAGATTAGATGAGACAGTGGGCTTTCTAACAGTGTACATAAGTTGGCCATATTTCTAATTTTTGTGAAAATGTGGAGCGTTTTTCGCGACTGATGCATACATGTACAGGGTGGTTTGGGGGTTACCCCCTGCTGGAAAGGCCAACCCCCCCTCATCCCCCCAAGACAGGTTAAGGGACCCCCGACCGAAAAATACAAGTACCAGTAGTGGCTCCAGTACTAACAAACTGGCTCAGAAATCACTACTTTTAGCCTAAAGTTCGCTTGAAAAACCTTTGGAAGCCGAATTTGGCGTTTCCACTGCTGATATTTAAGAGAAATCGGGGTTTTTGAAAGCCGCTTTTGACATTTTTTGCTTGTTTTTAGCCCTAAAACGCTATTTGGCCGCTTAAAATAGCGATTTTTAGCGTACTTACTGAAAAAACGTGCTAAAAACGCATTTTCAGGCGTTTTGGAGATTTTTAAAATTTTGGACCCCCTCTGGGCGAAACTCCCACCTGAGGAAAACCCGTACCCCCTCCCACAGGTCGGCCCGGAGCTGTTACATGTATGACTGAAAGTGATAAAAAAATTTTCTCATTACTGAAAAGGTCATAACTTTTGGCCAAAATACGTAGTATCTAATTACATTGGTATGCGTTATTTATCTCATGCCAGAATGAGCGATACATAGCTATGTAACATTTGCGGTTCATACCATAAGCGCGCACCACTTAACCTCAAAACTGAAAGGTCGCCTTAGCCAATAACCAGCTTTAATGATAAAACGCAAGTAAAACGGTAAACGTATCTTCGTCCAGCTCCATCCAAAGCCAATACACAGAAAAATGGATAGTATCACAGTTTGGGATAACGCAGCACTAAGTGATAGACACAACAGAAGACAGCCACGCGTCCTTTGCAGACGGGACAAAACGAAAAGGTACAGAGTGTCAGTAAAAAGCTACACACTCCACCATCTCACTGACAAATCACTTGAGCCTTTACGCAAAGGTAAGGTCAGCAGACACACGCAACGCAACGCAACACTGGCAGAAGCGGTTCATTCATCAAAAGTGCGTGTCGGCCAGATTTTCAGCCGAACTGTCGGCGTGTCTTATGCGCGCCGCCGGACCATCGCCGTTCATTTTTCGAGGGGTAAAGTAAAGCGAAGAAGTGTGCGTTCGGGCAGGCTCGGCACTGTCGGTGGCGGTTGCCAAACTGTCCACCACTGCGTCGGTGACTACTGCCTCGTCTTCGTGTGTCTCGTGCAAGACAATATCGCTCATTTCCATGGCAGTCTCTTCGACCACATTCACCGAGTCCCGCTTGGAACTGCGGTTTGCCTTTATCTTTGCTTTGCTTTGTTTCTGCTGAGTCTGAACCAACTGTTCCATGTTCAGTTCGCTCTTAGACGGCTTGATTGCCGACGTCAAACTCAATTTGTGGCCATCCGGCTTTAGTGCCTGCGTCACTTTCTTTCGCAGAGACACCTCGGCTCCTGCAATTGTGAGTGCATCTACTGTACAGCCAACTGTTAGAGCACTTGGTTAAGCTACACTCTAATATTGCATTTACCCAGCTCACTCACACACCTGATCAGACAGACAACGACTTTACCAAAGCACACATTCAGTGCATCTAAGCCGCAATCACCCGACTCAAAGTTCAAAAACAGCTCTACGACAATGGTTGCTACCTTCTTTTTTGGCACTGTTGGCGCCGGTCGGCGAAACACTAGCATTGCCGGCTTCTATCGGCGACTTGACAGGGATGTCCTCAGGCATTCTGCGAATTCTCAGCGACGAATTGGTGATCAGTTGTCTGCGCGGCTTGTCGCCCGCAGAGGAGAACTTGCCACTGCCTGCAGGAGATCTGCTCAGACCCGAGTCCAACGGCGAAGCCGCCACCACACGAATGCCCATCGGTCCCTGGTCTCTTGGCGTGCCCGACTGATTCTCCAGCAGCGAATTGGTTATTGCATTAGTGACCTGGAAGAAAAGCAACACCGTGCCAACAACCAATCACTACTGTCTCACCAGCAAAACATCGGAGAACATCTCGAAGCCCGCCCGCTGGTGTAGAGCGTCCAAAGCAGGCAGGGCCTCCTCCGCTACACCGTTGAATAAAGCGTGATAGACACCATTGATCAGTTCCAGCATAAACACTGCATTCATTGGTATACGAGAGCGACTAAAAATCTACAGTTTCCGCTGTTCATCTGCTCAGTCACAACTGTGCAACAGTCAACCACCCCACCCCTATCTGAACGTGGTAGTTTATAGACGGCCCTTTTAGAATTGGGCTAAACTAACGGTCATGTCAGCTGCTACATGTAAGCAAAGCACCTAATGTTGCGGTACTGTTGTTGAGTGTGCATGCAAAAGTAGTAATACCTAGAAAAATCGTCGATGCTTTTAAAAACGGCCCGCGGAGTGGAGCAGGAAAGATCGGTGCCCAGTACCCGAACTGCCAATCCCGAATCGGCGAAATGGAAACCACTGCGACAAACTGAGGTAGTCAATTTACACAGCGCCCTCGCCACAGAAGGGTGGTGCATCTGCGACACGTGCTGATACGTCTAAAAGCCAGCGCATTGCCACAATCACACACTCACACAACTCAATACTCACCGACTTTAGCAACCGAGTGAGCACCAAATATCTGTTTTCGGCGCAAATGGCACCGGCCGCAGGGAACGGTCCGATTTTTACAGTGACGAGCGAGCCGGATGTCAGATCCCAGGAAGAAGAGGAGGGAGCGGTGAGTCTGTTGAGCAGAGAGCTGTCCGGAATAACCGACTGAGATATCTTGCCGGGGTCGTGGTACAACGAAGGCATGCTCACTGCCGGCACTCGAACAGTCTCCACCTTCTTCTGCGGCACCTCCACCGTCTGCTCGTTCTTCTGCTGACCCTTCCGTTTCGGCGCGTCTTTGTCCAGTATTTCGTCGTTGTAGACGGCCAGAAAGAACGTCTCCAGCAACGTCACGCTCTCCTTCTCCAGACCACTCACCGCGCTCAAGTAAGTGCCCACCATGGTTGGAATGAATTGAAGCACAAATATTCTAAGGGGCCCTAAAATAGGTACTGTCCTTCCTTCTCCTACACGTAACTGGTCATCCGCCTATGGGGTCTTGCGCTGGCCGGCGGGTCTGAGCCCAAATTCTAGAGGAGGGGTTGGGGACCAAAAACGCTGAAAAATCGCAACTTGGGCTCAAACACATACATGGGCCGGGCCGGGGCGGTGAGGGTCTCTTTACCCGAGTACTTGTACGGTTGGGCCAAAAATTGTATTTCAGTGAACAGGTACATTCCAATTATGCAGGCAGGATCTTTTGCACTGAGATTAAAATTTTGAAAAGGCCTGATTGGCCCACTGCCCAACCAGGACAAGAAAATTATGAAAAAAATAGCTTTTGAGCTCTTGACCAAGGAGTAAAAATTTGAGTGAGTAAAAAGTGCCTGGGTGGGCCGCGGTAAGAAAATTCGGCAAAATTAGCCTTCAAAAATCTCTTCCTACCTTTACCGCAAGGGGGTATACCCACCCTACACCCCCTGGATACGCCACTGCCTTGGAGAAAGCGCTTAATAGCCAAAAAACTTAGCAGAAATTTAGTACTCAATAATGCATAGTTCAATTGCGTTTCTTATTTTCGAAAAATTATTTTCCATACTCGGCCAGAAAGGTTGTACCACCACCAGCCCTGGGTACGTACATGTACGGCACTGGTACATTCTGCATCGTTAGAAATGGCACAATTTTTACTTCAGATAAGAACAGGGAAAACAAATACTGGTGTACTACTTAGAAAAGCGGACACTACAAGAAATTCTACTAATTTTTAGTTGATTAGTGCAAAAAAGCTTCCTAACCCTAATCATCGACCAACCTTTTCGATTTTTCTAGATTAATGTTTTAGGTCAATAGCGATGTTTTTCGAATCTGACAGGCCCCAATAAGTATTGGGGGGGGGCAAAAACCTCCAATACCAATCCGCACTCTAGTTTTTAGTGCCAAACCACCCTCCTTAGAATTGGGCTCAGACCCCTCGGCCGGCGCCAGACCTCGCCCCCAACCCCCTCCCCGATTCGGAGGATGAACTGTTACATGACCTAAAATCCATAAAGTGACTGCACAACAACAATTTTTCTAGCGGTACCCATCAAGATTTACCTCCTCTGTGGTAGGCAGTGAGCAACTGACTGAATATAGGTTCCATGCTAGAGTGTTGGGCATAGTTTCTGCCGATGTAGTCCATTAGAATTTCAATAGCAGAGCCGCTGGTCTGTAGGAAGGCACCGATAGCGCCGGTGCCGCTGGTGCCAGTGAAGCTTTTGAGATGGTCGTCACCGACACTGTTTATCTCGGCCAGGAAGTCTTGCAACTGATGGCAGTTCATGACCGACCATTACGCTGCTGCATAACAGAAAACGGCGCTTACTGACGCAAATTGGGCCTAAACCGGCGCCGAGAGCAATCTGGTTCGGAGGTTCAGTCAATAATCAGTGGCCATCGTTCATCATTTCTGTGCAGCCAGTTCGACGTGCAGTAAGACAGCGCGCCGGCCAACTATGGTAACGACCGGGTCGCTCGCCTCACACGAAACGCCAACAATTAAGACGCTCCTATTTACCAAGCTTTACCACAAAGCGCTCTCCACACAAAACCGGAATGTTTAGTGCAGAGGCGACAGAATTAGAACAGCAACACAACAGCACATTACATAATGTTCACGTTGTGCACGGCGTGGTGGTAGCTGGTGGGAACTGTGACGTACTCCTGTCCGTTCTGCTGCACCACTACATTCTCATCCACCACAATCTGGTCGGCCGGAACTATATGTTCTGCAGCCCCGGCCCAGGCCAGCTGGCCGAGCGGACTGTTCTCCAGTCGATCTAGGAAGGATTCGGCTCGGTCCAACAAATGACTCATCCGTTCCTGGTTCTCGTACTCCCGATCCAGGATCAGTCGCTTCAGTCCGGTCAGCTGCGAGTCACTCTGCTCGACCACGGTGCGAATGCCGAAACCGGCTGAACCGCCAGCTCGCTTGCGCAATGCCGCAGCCGTGACGGGCACTTTGCGAGCAATGGCTGGACGACTAGGTCCCGGCAGGTCTTTGGCAGGCGCTTCGTCTGCTTCTTCGTCGTCTTCCTCGATTCCGTCGCCCAGATTCACTTCCTCGTCTAACTCAATCGGAACGCCGTAGTCGTCTGTTTCTGGGTCAACGTCCACCGTAACCATTCCGGACGGATTCAGCAACCCTCCTTTCGACCGAGGCTGCAATTAAGGCATCAAAATAAATAATGTTATATGGCAAAAATGCAATCACAGATTCGAAATATACTCGCAATTTTCTCCAGGCAGTCTGATGGTCAATTCTGAAAGGTTGAAAAATCGTCAAAAATCGCGGCAAAACCGTAAAAGTGCCGTTTTACAGGCAATTTTAGAATCTGATCTAGTCAAAACCCGCCATTTTACTACTCAGAAAAACGAAAGGGTCTGGCCTCAGTAGGGTGGTGGCAGACCCCCTGTTACAGATATGCCGCCTAGTACCCGTTTACATTGTGATTATTTGGTCAGACAATATTTGTCATTTCAGTACAATTTCAAGTTGGAAAAATGATACAAACCCTTAGCTGCAACAGAACAACCAGACCTCTTACTATCCCTTTAAAAACAGCTACCTCAAAGTCAGCAGTTAATGTCTAAAACGATAAATCAAACTCAGTTACTCTGTTATGTCCAGAGGCGTATTTCTCGGCCTCAAAGTCGAACGGTTCACCCTTCCAGTAGTAGCACAATATGGCCAAGCTGCAGCACGATTCCATAGGTTTGGCGTTCTGCGGTCGGCCGGTAAATATCTTGCGCACAAATTTGCAGCCGGTGCGCGGGTGTTCGTAGCGTTTGGACAGAATCTGTATGTCATAATCGGTATTGGGCGCCTTGTTGGCCCGGTCCACACGAACAGCGTCTCCGCTGGCCGGATCTATCTGGTAGTAGCGACTGTGCCCAGCCGGCTTGCCCCAGACACCGTTACCGTCTCTGCGAAGGTCCGGCGAAGGTCCGAAACTGCGCAGATCGATTACGAACGTGCCTGTGCCACGGAAGGTTTGCGGCACTTTCGCACATACTCTACAAAAAAGGACACTGACGCTAGTGTAACAATCGGAATTTGTGATACCTGTTGTGTTCAATTGACTTGGCTCCCAGTATCAGTCTAGCGGCCTCGGAAAACTCGATTGCGATATTGGCATAGAGCGGACATCCGTCGTACTCGGACAGTTCGGAGCTGTCGCGCAGCTCGTCCACCTCCCACTGCTTGGCGTGCACGGGGATGTGGGCGGGCGTTCGGGCTGGCTGCGCCGCCTTCTCAATTACGAAGTTGACGGGACTCCCTCTCCACATGTACGTCACCACGGCCAGCGGCAGTGGGCCGCGAGGCAACGGACAGATGCCGGTGTAGATCTTCTTGAAGAACTGACCCTTCACCGAAGGGTGTTCGTAGCGCTTGCAGATCACTTTCACGTCATATCGCATGCCTGGGTCCAGCTTGCCCGTAGAGTCTTGGCGTACTGCTTCTCCTTTCTCGTTGTACTTGTAGAAACGGCATCGACCACATGGTTTACCTCAAATCACACAAACTTATACCATAGATTAGTTTGACAACGTCTTGCAGTTCTAATTGCCTAGATTGGACAAGGTACAATTTAATAGCATAGCAAATAATTGTTTTTATGACTAAACTCCGCAATTTTAAAGACGGAAAACGCCAAAAAACAAGACACTCAAAGAAAACTTTGTAAAAAAATCAAAACACCAATGCGTAGTTGCCATGAGGAAGGCTGAGTAAGTGCCAAAATTGATTGCTATGGCTTAAAAATGGATCTGGAGGTTTACTATATCAGCCTCCAGCAACCTTTAATATTTGTCTTTTTTGGAATCCCCGGTGTAAAAGCAGTCAGAATTCGACTATTTGGGGTGGGCATATCGAGCCAAGGACGGCGCATCTTTTCCGGTGGGCGGGTCTCATACATGTGCAAGAGTTGACCGACGAGGGGAGGAAATGAAAACAAAAATCTACTAAATGCTACCAGCAGCTGTATGAAATTTTCCAGAAGCAGAAGATAATGTGCCCCTTCTAAATCAACCCTAGTTAGTTCATGTGGCAGAGTGAACACTGACGAACGAATTACTAAATTGAATCACGAAATAATTGAGTTCGCCTCTTTCTTGTGTTGGGCGAGAATATGCCGGTTTGTGTTCTCCTCGCGAAGTCTCCAAACACAAATCTCTTAGAGAGTAGACGAACAAAAGACTTAGTGTTCGTCGAAAAGTTATGATTTCGAAAGGGTTAAAAGAATAGAGCAATTCTACACACTGGGCCCCAAATACTCGCAAATTTTTACTAAAAATTCTTCAAACATCATCTTTGAGCCGTTTTCTAAAACCAAATGTACACATCAATTTTTAGTTGAAAAACTCGAATTTTTGAAAAAATTTAAATTTCAATCCAAAATAAGTTGCCCAGAGGCAACCATCCACGTGCATGATAATGGTATGAGGAGGAGGAAGAAAATGTCGGTTTCATGTGGAGTCCACCCTGGAGACCCCTGATCAGCTGCGCACGTAAAAAAAGAAAGCGATTATAAACAACTAGTCACCCCAACTGCCCAATCCGTCTGAGTTGACGTCATGTCTGTTGCGGAAGCTCTCCAGGTTTATAACAAATGTGCCCTCTCCTCTGAAGTTCTGCGGAACGTCTGTGCAGATTTTGTTTTCTTCCACCCTCTTAGCACCCAGGATAATATCACACGCTTCCGAATAGTCGATAGGTTTGTCCCAGTACAACGGCCAGCCATTAAATTGGTCTAGTTCTTGAGTCTATAGAAACAAACAATTAGTCAGCATCATATATGGGCCGCAAAATGGGTTAGGTGAGCGATTTAAAATCGTGACTTTCGGGTGTGGACATGGTTGGCCTACCGATTGGGGGATCGCGGATGTTTTGGTGTGTGGGTACAGTGTTGGGTGCGAGGGAGGGGGCCGGGGCCGACAACCAAGTTGGGGGTGGCAAACCCCTAGGTACCCAAGTATGTTCAGTATAATGACATGGATGCGATTTTTTCAGCTATCAATTCACCTGAGGGGATGGGGGGTTCGACTGACTGTAACTACAAAATTATTCAAGCCCAGTTATTGCAAACTTAGACAGAGCGTTTATCACAGAGGCAGCATAACAATAGAAGAAACGAACTCTTGGGCCATCCGAGCCAGGCAACTTAGATTCATCAAAAGCGTCATCAACTTCAGCGATCAGTGAGGGCGGAATTTCATTGTCACCGGCGTCGTCAACCATCAACTAAAACACCAAAACCAAGTGGATCTTTTGCACTGCTGGATTATAAAACCTGATCGGCATCCAAAGCGTCCGTAGCAGCAATAACGTTGATGGGTTGGTCAACCAACAAATCATCGTCGCCGTCAACTTTGTCGGAAGGCGGCAAAGGATTAGAAGATCGTGTTATTATGACACGTTTTGTAGTGGTGGCACCCGAGTCCGTTGTCACCATCACTTTCATTGCTTTAAACAGAGCCAGTCAAGAAAAGTGCAATCAATGAACCAGACAACCTTTGTTTCCCGGACCGCGTGCTGAATTTCGAGTCGACATTTGAGGACTTGGAACCGACTTCTTTGCAGTAGCACTTCTTGTTGACATTTCTGAACGAGACAAACACATCATTGCTGAAGGAACATGAATTTCTGGTAGAAAATCTTCCGTTTTCACATTTAAAATTTCAGATATTCCATATTTTTCTAAACCCGGTCTTCTGATAAGATAGCTACGTTTTTGATCAAATCTTAGTTAAATGTTCTACTGAAATTTGGGACCTACAGTAAGTTTACAGTCAGTTGATCAATTTCAGAACATACACTTTCTCTATATTTTCTTGAACAAATCTATAAAAATTAGGCAGGCATTCATCTCTACCACTCACGCTTTTTTGGCAGTTTCGAACAGTTTGTTCCAGAACACTAAAAATCATTCTCGTCTGGTACAGTAAAAATGGTACTCTACGGTCACTGTCTCTTCTGAAACAGTTGTAGAATATTTTCGGATATGTGCTTTCAGATATAGCTTTTCTCGAATAATCCAGAAATTCATTTCCAAACCTGTTCTGCACTTACTACAACATTGTACA
>JASANB010000010.1:0-29507 GCA_030248155.1 Sabatieria punctata | reverse complement strand
TGAACTGGGACTGACTTTCTGTGGCGCGATTTACGAAGATGCGACCCACTTGATTGTTTAAAATCTACTAGAAGTATGTGAATATCCGTAACACAGCTAAATTAATGCGAAAAAGTATGATTGGAAGCGTTGCACAAAATAAAATACTGAAATGGGAAAAATTATGGGTTACAGAAAATTCAACACCGTTTCTGGGGTTAACGACAAACAGCAGAGAGCCAATTCTTGTATGATTCGAAAGCCTGAAGTCTACTGTACTCAGAACCGATTGAAACCCTTTCGCCGAATTTGTCGTTTTTTCACAACAATCAGGAACAGGACTTTCAGTAATCATCAGGAAAAAAGTCCACGAAAAAGCCGACTTTCAGTAGTTAAGAAAGAATCCAATTTGTGGGGACCGCGTCAAACTGCGCTAAGAAAAAGAGCGGTGCTATATAGGTAACAAATTACGCTGATTTCAAATCTGATTGAAACCAATTTGAATCAACTCTCCTTTCAACAGAAAATGGACGTTGAAAAACGACGAATTCAGTTTTGGTGAGAAAAATGCCCTACAACGACTGAATTGTGCTTCAAAATGCATATTATTCGATAGTTCATACTGTGTTTTATATAAATACATCACTTCCTACCATCAATAACCGAACACAAAAAAGAATTTGCGCTTGAAGTGGCGAAAACCGTTTTCGGACCATATTTTGGCCCTATTTTTGTATTTTCTAAACGGCGCAGCCGGACCGTAGTTTGCCCATCCCTACTGACATGAACAGTGCTGGGTCGGCGGGTTGTCATTGCGAGAGACATGGCAGTAAGGTTTCCTGGCACGCTGATTTCAACTGTCACACTTACAATTGGCTACGATCACTAGAGTGCGAACAATACCTAAAAAACCCAATACCCCAATACCCAATACCAATACCTGAGACCCCCAATACCCCAATACCCAATACCCAATACTTGTGTAGCTGGGCCAAAAATTTTATTTCACAAGACAGGTACATTCTAGTTGTGTACACAAGATTTTGGCACCGCAATTAAAATTTTTAAGAGGCTGGTTGGGCCGCTGCCCAAGCAGGGCGAGAAAATTTTGAAAAATTAGCCTTTCAGAAAGCATTTAGAAGCCGTTTAGGCGAAAAATTAGCAGAAATTAACAGTTTTGGTACATAATATTTCGTAATTCAGTCGCGATTTTTTTCCTAACTCGGCCGGAGAATTGTGTGCACCACGGCAATAGCCATGATGGGTACGGTGCTAGTACATTACGGTGACATTAATGTCACCATTTTTATTTTTAGAAAAGAACAGAGAAATTAATTACTGGTGTAGCAGCGCTTAGAAAAGCGTACATTTTAGGAAGTTCTACGAACGTTTAGTTGATTAGGCTGTCCATAAACGATGACATTCCAGAGGGGGAGGGGGGTCGGCAGAAATGCGACGATAGACGACACACCAGGAGGCGGAGGCGTTTGCAAAGAGCGACGTCGCTTTTTTCGGAATTTTAGAGAACTTTGATTGTATTATTTTCAATTTAAGTACATTCTGTCAAAGGTTTCTAGAATGAGGAAAAGCTTCCCAGAGTGTAGGGAATTATTCTATTGATTGCGCAGTATGCTAACAAGAAAACATGACAGTTCTGTATGTACTGTACTTTTATCGGGAGGGGGTAAACCGAAAACGACGTTTGCCTTAGGGGAGGGGATCCACAAGAAACGATACAAGGCGATTTTGGGGGGAGGGGGCTCCGAAAAATTTGAACGACGTCATTTATGGATGGCTCCTTAACGCGAAAACAGCTTACTAAACCGAATCATCGATCAACTTTTTCGATATTTTTCAGATCAATTTTTCAGGTCAACATCGATTTTTCTCTATTTTTAATAGTCCAATCAATTTAGTATTGGGTATTGGGGGGGTAAAAACCCCAATACCCAATACCTGGAAAACACCCCAATACCCAATACCCAATACCAGTTCGCACTCTAACGATCACTATAGAAATCGATATCGATTTTTTATGCAAGTAATGCCAACATACTAACAATCACGTCAGAAAAAGAAAACAACGACAAAGCTGTGAAGTTGGCCAAAGATCTACCTTTAAAGATCTAACAACAAAGTATAGTTTTGTCGATGTTAAAACGAAAAATAACACGATTTTAACAAGCAATTTTTATTTCAGCCAAAGTCTGGCCTAAGTCGGGTGGGGGCAAACCCACCTGTTACATGTATGCATACCTCCTACAAAATTTTGGCAACCTGTTTGAGGTAGTGATTATATACTCTCTAACCTCCATCCTCGCCCGAGAAACACGTACCCCTCTGAATTTTTTCGGCCAATATCCATTTGTCCGTATAAATCCGCTAATTGAAAATCGCTGTTTCTTCACATACATCTTTTATTCTGAAATTTGTTGCGGTAATAAAGCACGCAAGGACAGAGCAGTTGCAGTTTATTCATTATCATAATGAGACAATGCAGACTAATAATACATGAAATTCGAGTTCTTCCGCACGCAGTTAAAAGAAGAGAAAGTTTCGTTCACGCAGTAGGGGTATCACAAGAGATCAGACTACGATCAAGCCTAGTATTGCCCAAACCAGTCAAACCGCACTCTCCAGCTGGCCAAACGCAGACACACCAATAAACGAAACACCAGCGGTTAGCACACCGACTGTATTTTCTGCTAGTACCTATCTACGCGAGATTCGCTACACAGTGCAGTGCTGCTAGTTATGTGATATGAAAGAATACAATAAATTATTAGCATGTCTCTTGCAGGTACAGTACGTGGGTGCTAAAGCAAACAGAAGAATGGTGTTACGCGGTACAACCAGCAACGGAATGTCTTAATAAAAATATTAAAATTAGAAGAGAATATTTTCCCGCGCGTTTCTCTCATGCATAGGCTGAATGACAAAGAATATAAACTCATATCAGGCATTGAAATAGAGGACGGGCCAAAGAAGAGAAGAATGGACCACTCTCACTCACTCAAGGTGCATTCACACTCGTGTAGAAAAAGATAGCCAGGCGACTTTTCTGTAGAAAAACTGTCGATAAAAATTTTCTGCTCAACAGACATTTTTTGTGAGCTTCTTCCAAATTTTCCGCCGGTGGAGCGCTCTCCTGTATTGTCATAGTCGTTTCGCACTATCATTTACACATTCCTGCCACTGAAAATTCAACATAAAAAAAGGCCGGCGACAAAAAATAATTTTTAAACTACATTTTTGTGGATTTTTGTCGCCGGCGAAAAGCTCTCGCGCGGCGTTTGGGCGCGTTTCATTTCATACTTTAAACGAGTATTTCAACAGAAAAGTGGCCAGACGATCTGACTGCACCTTGAGCGTATCACAGGGCTGCTGGGAAGAATAAAAGAGCCGAACAAACAGCCCCCGACCGACCGGCACAAGCAGTTTAGTAACTCAGACAGACACTGGAGCGCACGCAGAAATGAATGCATAATTAGGTGAATGCAATCAATCAGCCGTAATGGCTGTCCGGACTGGTGTACAAATAGTAGTTACGAGGGAAGCGCGAGCATAGCACAGGAAGCTTCATCATCTCTTTCCCGAGTGAGGCAGTTTGGCTCGTTGCCAGACGTTATCCTTGACCGTAAATGCGTCCACCGTAGGCGCCAGATGCCGCGTGGGGATGTCAGAGAACTTCTTAGCACCAGAATCGTACCTGAAAGCGCGTTTTTAACTCACACAGACTGCAAATCTTTCGTCCGGACTAACGAGTTATACGGTAACACGAGGAAAAATTGGGACCTGGCCTGATGTTGTCCGGAAGGAGAACATCCGGATTAACGAGACATGACTGAAGATATGGTTAAATAAAGGGGGCTGAGGGGGTTTTTTGACCTACCCCCCTCAGGAATTTTCCGAAAGAATTATGTATAGAAAATTAAGATTAAGTGCCTAGAAGTATGCCTAGATTAGATGTAAATGAGCTCAGAATAGCTTATTTTAACGAAAAATATGCAATAAAAAATTATCGAATTTCTTGGCTCATCAACCCCTCTGCCGCCATCAGCCGCCGCTACCCCAATCAGGATTTGAAAATTTACCACCCCTTAAGCCAAAATGCTAGCCCATGTCTGCATGACTGTTGGATCAAGTCATCCCGTCGTCCGGTGAGGAGGATTGGGGTCTGTCGCTGGCTGGTTGATCACCTAGCCAAAATTCTGGGGAAGGTGGTAGCGTTCTAAAAAAGAATCCCAAAAATTTGCGGAAAAATTACTTGAAAAAAAAACTGAAAAAACCGACTCGGACATGTCTGGCCTATGTCCCATGATGGGGCCCTATGTCACATGATGGGGCCCTATGTCACATGGTGTGGTCTGTTATATGTTAAATGTGACAATGCTTGCCAGAACACGATACCGATTGATTGTGCTGTGAATAGAGCTTAGTGTTTGGAAAGAGAAAAGAGGGAACCGAAACCTACTTGAACATAAGCTGCATCATAGATTCATTAACAGTTTTAGGGCCGATTCCATGAATTTTGTGCACGGTGTCGGCCACTTCGTCCCAACTGTACAGTCCTCGGTATTGGCACTTCTGATCACGGAAGAGCAACAGAAAGTGTTTGCAGTCGCTTTTAGCTAACTCCTGCAACTCAGACACTCAGAATACTGCAGAACAAAAACAGTTCACTTACCTCTAGCACTTTTCGTCTCGTATCGTCGTGCACTGTGCCGGCGAACACGCTGTACTGCAGTGCGTTTATTATAATACTACGGTTCGACTTTGGACTGGCCTTCACGAACGGTTTCACGGCTGCAATGCAAGTACAATATTCAGTCAGTATACCTACTTACTGAGGGTGTCTGGATAACCCACCCACCTCAACAGCCCGCAAAATCGGTTGGCCCACCCAAAAATTTGCCCTGTGCGTGAAAGAAGGACCTACTAGGCTCTTGTAGCACAGCGAGGGTCTGGGCTGCTGGTGAGGGGGAGCCCGCTGCCAAGGCCATTTGGTCCATGTTATCCATAGAGCCGCTTTTGACAGCTGAACGGCGCTCCGACGACTTGACGCGAACCGACTGCGAATGCACCACCTGTGACTTGGGTCTGGGAGGCTGACTGTGGCCCCGCGCCACCTTGGGGGAGCGCGGAGTGGTTGAGGAGGAGCTGAGCCCCAGCTCTTGCTGCTCCTGCTCTACCTTCTTCTTCTGGTACTCTTCGAACACTTGCTGTCTGCAAACCGACTGCTAGAACTAATAGAGAACTCTTCTGAGCATACATGTACATAACAGGGGGTCTTCCCCCACATATTTAGGGCAGACTCCAGACGATTTTCCGACCGCTCCGATTTTTCTGGCAAGTAATTTGTTGAGCAAATTTTTGCAGACACAAAAATACCCAAACTCGCCTGGAAAACAGCACTTTTTAGCTGTATTTCAGCCCAAGCGGTTTTTAACGATTTTTAGTGGAAAAATTGCGAGTTTTGAGCGTTCTTAGTGCCCAACCCCCTCCCAAAATGTGGGCTCAGACCCCCAACCGGCCCTCCCCTTTCGGTGGATGACCTGTTGCATCAACCGGCAGTGTCATTTTTAACTTGTTTTTTCTTAGGCCTGAACCTCAACTTAACCTCCATGGTAGCCGGCGGCCCCCTACCAAATAGGAGGAAGGCGGAAAAGAAAATCAATTAAGCTGACCGTCGTTGAGCGCGTTCCTGTTTCTTCCGTTCGGCTTCCTCCTGTTTCCTCTCCTCCTCTGTTCGTTTCTTGGCCGACACTTTTTCTATCTCTTCTTTCTTCTTTTCCATCGCCTCTCTTCTGCGCACTGCACTGATCATCAACTGCTCACGTTTCTGTTGCATCTCCATCGCCTGTACGTAGAGTATATACATAGCTGCACTTAACATACACACAGCGCGCAGCCAATGGCAATAAAGTTCCTCTTCTAACTGACAGTTCGTATTTCCGCCTCCGCGTTTACACCTAGTCACCAGCTACTGACGCGTTATTGAACAGAAAGAACGCGTCACTTTCTAATAGACTACACATTCTAGCTGTCTGCTACTCTGTCAGACGCTTATCGCATGTGCAGACATGGGCAAAGGGGGGGGGCTGAGGGCGGTTGGCCCCCCTCAGCCTCTGACCTACCCCCTCAGCCGGCCGCTACACCCCTCAGGAATTGTTTGGAACAATACTGTATAGAAAATTATGATAAAAATATGCCTGGATTAGGTGTAAATGAGATCAGAATACCTTATTTTAAGTTATTTTAATGAAAAATAAGCCAAAAAACCTTGATTTTAGCCAAAAATCGGACTTTTTGGCTTACCACCCCCTCAGGCGCTTCTACCCCACTCAGGAATTGAAAATTCTACCCCCCCCCCTCAGCCGAAATGCTAGCCCATGTTTGCGCATGTGTACTCCCAAATACACTTAATTTGAAAACAGCTGTAAGCCAGGAAAAGCTCTAAATAATCACCCGATACTCGAGTAAACAAGTCGCATCTGTTTGACGTAGCGCTACTGTCCCGACGACACACGTGTAGACGACAAAACTAACGCATCAAAACATACACAATCGGCATTTCTGCCATTTCTCATTTTTAGATAGGAGCGTTACAGTCAGATGCAAAACTCAGCAATTTTCGTCGAGGAATTATAACAGAACCAGCAAACAATAGCAACTGACCCGTTTGGAAGCTCTGGCAGTCAGGTCGGCGTCGTCTCCGATCACAAAGCCCTTGGGTGTAGACTCTTTCTCCAGTCTCGGCTCGGCCGACTTCGCCTTCTCCGCCGACCTCACTCTCGGCTCAGCCGCACCGTTGGCCTCAAAGGCCACAGCAGCAGGGGGCGCAGTCTGGGTGGCCGCCGAGGTCTCGGCCACCACGGACGGTTCTCCGACAGAGGAGACCGGGCCGGGAGAGGCCGAACTGGACGAGTGGTAACTGAGCGGTCGGTTGAGAGTTCTGCTGGCAGGAGTGATCTGGGCCACCAGATTGGCCTGCTCGTCGGTGATTTGGCCGGGCACGGCCGCTGCCACTCTGTTGGCGTAGTGCAGGTCCATCTCGCTCCTGGCGAACATGCCCTGGTCCCAGGTGCGTCGAGGAGTGCGCGCCGAGCCGCTGCGGTAGGTCATGCCCCAGTTGGTGAGGTTGCGGTTCAGCTCCAGCGAGGGGTCGAGACGACTCGGCGGCTCCATGTCGGTGTGCAGACGGAACGTGCCGGAGGTTGTGCCGTCTAGCGTTCCGTAGGGAGAGAATTGAGCACCTGCAATGACCAGACCGACTCTACTCTACTCTACACCACTGACTTTTATAATAAGTAAAAGTTGGCCAGTCAATCTGTGTCAAGGAGAAGTATATCTTTGTTTACAAGACCACACTACGTGACATCACTAGTTGGCTGTCTGTGACTAGAAACGGACAGTGAGAGACGGCTTTCGATCTGCCGCAGAATCATTAGAGTCCGATGCTTAACGCCGTTTATGGCACTGGTACCATACATGACACTGCATCAGGGTACCCCACGTTCGGGGAGTGTGGTGGATGACACTACCACAGTTCCCGAACGTGGGAGACCATAACTGCCGGTACGGCACCACTCCACTACCCTAGAGATCGACATCATACTGTCATACATGGGCCGGAAAAACGGGTTGGGGGTAGTCAAAATCCGAAAATTTGGGGGTGGGTCTGCCGGTTTGGGGGGGGGGGGTCGCGGCGATTTTGGTGGGTGGGGTCAGGAACAAAAGTCGGCTTCAGGTGGGTGGGTGGGGTCGTTTGGGGGGGTCGAGCCCAAGTTGGGGGATGGGCAACCCCCCAGACCCATGTATGCGTACAGTACCAGTACCATAAACGCGTTAAGTGCCTGCCTGTAAATATTGACAAACATTGTTCCCCTCAAGAGCTGAGCTACAGTTTCGTTCGCCTCAGACCGACCCATAAATATACGAAAGGGATCTCAAGTATATCTCCGATCAGGCCCGACTCCGAGATACTTTTTTGACAAGCTCCGAGTTTTTCTGTAAGCAATTTTTGTGTCAACCTATTTTTTGAATTCTTTACAATTCCCACACCAAAATTTCGCACGCTTGAAAAAGAAAACAGATTTTGCCAGTATTTGAGCCCAGATCTTCAGGTCACAATTCTGACTTTTTGCGATTTCTAGCACTCAACCCCCTCCGCCGGATGACCTATCACATGTAGGTACGGTCCGACCAACCTGACCTCCCCGTCAGTAGCGGCTTTTCAGACTATTCTATAGAAAAAATACTCATAAACAACGTAAGCTTGAAAATTTCATTTTTTTCATTTTAAACGTAATCTCCTAGAAGGTCAAGTGGCTCAGAAAGACCAGGCTTTTTACCTGCAGAGACGGGAGGACTGGCTCCCATGGGGGTAGCGTAGACGGCCTGGTGAGCAGGTGAGGGGGCCGTAGGGGGTATGGGCACTGCCGGAGTGGCCCCGTAGAAGCCCTGAGGCGACGCATAGATAGCACCTCCTCCTGAGTAAACTATCGGTTGCGAAATTGCGTGCGACATGGACTTCGGAGAGGCTTGGGCCAGCATAAACGGTTGCGGAGACCTCTCTTCTTCTTGTAGTGGTTGCTTTTGCGGTGCCAGTGCGTCCTGACCGTCAAATGAGGGCGTCTAAAAGTCTCCCTAAGATTTTCTTCATTGATAAGACGACAATCTGATAGCCTGCGCGAAAGAGAAATTAGCATACAAAGACAAACCTGTTTCATTCGTTTCTCGAGCTTCTCGTGGTCGGTCGACAGACGTTTCATCTCCTGCTGCAGCTGCAGCAGATTCTTGTTGATGTCATCCAGCGACCGTTCGTATTTGTTATCCTTCAACTGTTTCGACGGATCCTTCGGCTTACCCAACAAAGTGAAAAACGCCTAGAACAGTGATTTTTAGGAGGCGGTTGAGAATGTTTGGTATCACCAAACTAGTGGTGCTTTTCGAGGCCTCAATCAATTGGTACAGATACCTAAATGTGCCTGGCTCTCTTGTTCTAAGCTAACACAAGGCTAATCCCCGATCAAGACTCTCAGCCCTTTGAAGAAGAGCGGAAAACAGCACCAACCTCCTTGCCCTTCTCCTGTCTGTCTTTGGCGAGTTGAGAGTTGAGATGCATGCGCTGCGTTTCGTATTGCCGGCGTTTCTCTTCCAGTTGCAGGCGGATGCTGGCAGAGGGAGTGCTGCTGTTGCTGGTGGTGGCAGGCATCGTATCGGACCGGTGGTACTGAGACACCGTCATCCGCTCCTCCGGCGGTCGAGACCTCAGCTCGCCGAACGTGGTTGTCGGACTCTTCTTCACTGCCGCCGCCGGCGACGAGTTGTTCTGCTGGTTATTGGCGACGCGGTACGTTCGGTACTTGAGCGAATCGGCACTTCTGAATCGGTTGCTTTTACCGGCACTTTAGGACATGGTAGCTTGGTTCAAGGCACACTTATCATTTGGTACCAACACCACGGCACACGCCGTTAGGTGCCTGATAGAAACTAGAGATGTTCCATGGAAATTTTCCAATAGAAAAAATGAAAATTTTCTGATTGTGTCAAAAAAAGGAAAAATATTGAATGTAGTAGTGAAAAAACGTAAAGTGGCATTATATTGTCACCTCTAAATGATATATTTGTCAAGTCATACCAGCCTGGTGCACCAAACTTTAACACAAAATTTCCCGAACTTTGGCAGCTATGATCCAAATTTCAGACTATTTGGTCAAAATTTGCGGAAATGGCAGTGAAAAGAAATGCGTCCATTTTTTGAGACACTGTGGACACAAAATACAAACGATAGTTTATGTTTGTTTTGTTTAGTTAGAGGAAGGCAACAAAGCTTTGCTTTTATGAATTGTCAACTAACGCCAAAAAGCCTCCAGCCTACATAAATGAAATTAGCCAAACTGACGCAAAAGTGATGGAGCGACGTTAAGCACTAGCTCCGATTTTCGGTTCATAGAACAGAAGCAGGGAGCCAAACAAATCGATGGCACAGACTACAGTCCGATCATAATAGCAAGTGAAAGCAGCTGGACAAGCTGCGACGATGGCGCAGTCGAGCAATAGCCCCGCCCCACAAGAAGACAAGAGAATTGACCTTAGACATTAGGGTAAGAAAACAACTAGCAGAGAGAGAGTGGACCCGAGAGACTGGTTGCCTGTTAGTGCCAGAGATCGATGAGAACACCGACATCTATTATGCAAAGCTCATCGCCTGCTACCAACCTACCTTTGGGTCATCAATGAGTCCGCCGAATTCATCAGTGACGCGGCCACACCTGCAACTCACACCTATTATACTACGTGTCGACCTTCACTCAAATCAACTAATAATTATTATAATCAGTACAACTCTCTAGTATTGATTTCATATTATTGACTACCGGCTTATGGGTATCGGACCCCAATTTGGGCTCTATCTACTGTGACACAGAAAATTTTCTTCCAGCTAAACAGAACGAATAAACGGACAGCCCAAATCGGAATTTCCACACCAAAATATGACCCATTTTGTGGGCCCATGTAGGCATTAGTATGACAGCAAAACGGTATAACCTGTTAAGAGCAAAACTTCTATCTATACATGTAACAGGTCATCCACAGATGAGGGAAGGAGTTGGGGTCTGAGCTCAAATTGTAGATGAGGGGTTTAGTTCCTAAAAAGGTTTAAAAATCGCAAAAAATCGAAATTTCTCGCTAGAAATCGTAAAAAATCGAAATTTTTCGCTAGAAATCGTAAAAGATCTCGAATTCGGGCTCATGTACAGCTAAAAAGTGCTGTTTTACAGGACATTTTAGCAGTTTTAGTGTGCTGAAAATCTGACCTAAGTCGGGTGGGGGTAGAAGTAGAGCCATGGTTACATGTATGCTTAGCGTACAGTTAACTCACTGGGCAGTTGCCCGGGCGGCGGATTGAGTCTTGCGCGGTGACTGGCGGCCTGTTGCGATCGTTGCGTGTCAACACCACGTAAATCGGGAATGGCGGAGATGTGCTCCAGACGACGGGCAGCTGAGGCGGCGGCGCCGTGACCTTTCGGTTCTGAGCGGTTCACAACACAGTTGTGAGGGCCAAAAATTTTTTAAAAAAAAAGACTTTATTTTTATAAAAAAAAGCTTTTTTTTGAAGGCTCAAAAAAATTCTTTTTGAAAAATCAATATGCAAATTAAGGGAAAAAGTGGGAAAATTCACGTACATACATCCAATTTTTTGTAAATTCTTTAGAAGCAGCCAACATTTTATCCAGCAACCTGCGTAATACTTCTTTTGCATTGAGCCTAACAGCGACTGCGTAAGAAATCCATCCTTAGGATTCACCTAGAAGTGCCTCTAAAGACAATTTTCGGTGAAATTATGCAGTTACAGGCAGTGTTTAGAGCTGTATTGACAGGTTTCTCAACTGACTTAAGGTGCAAAAGTGGAAAATTTGTTGTAAGTATCTGTACTAGCATGCTGGACCCATTTAAGACGATTTTCAAAAAAAAAATTTTTTTTTTAAATTTTTTAAAAAAAAGCAAAAATTTTTGGCCTTCAAAAAAAATTTTTTTAACAACTGTGGTTCACAAGCACCTTCACGCTGACACCGCCGCATGCAGTAAACATACCAGGAGTGTGTGGCTCGAAAATGGCGAACAGATCGGTCAAGAACGCATTGAGATTGGGCTGCAGACATTCGTGCAAGTAGAGAATATCCTCCAGTTGGAAGTGAAACGGATTCCAGGGAAGATGGGTGCAGCAGAAACGCTTGAGCAGCTTCAGATTGTACGCACAGTCGCCGATGCCCATTGGGTCGTTCAAGCAGATTTCTGGAACAACCTTCAGTAGAGATAAGTAAGATTACAAAAATGGACATAGATTAGCAACAAGTTTATGATTGCAGGAAAATTTAATTGTCGCACACTCGGAAAATAGCCTGGAAACAGATGTGTTTCGTGATGCAGAGCCCCAGCTAAAGTTTATGCTTGAAATTAAGGCATATAGTCAAGTTCGGTCAGAGGTAGAAGCTTATATTTTTTTGTTCATTTGCGCAATAAATGACGAAGGCAAAGGACAAAGACTTTGTGTACGTTCAATACATGCAACAGGCCATCCACCGATGGGGAGGAGGTATGGGTCCGGGGGAGACTAAGTCTAAATCCTATTGAGAGGGGTGGGCACAAACCACGCTCAAAATTCGCTAATTTGGACCCAAATACAGCTAAAAAGTGCTGCTTAGGTGATTTTAGCAATCTTAGTGTCTGAAATTGTAAAAAAATCGCAAAAATTTGCTCAAAAAATTACTTTCCGGAAAATAGTGGGTCGAAAAAAACCGGTTTGGGGTCTGGCAGACCAGTCAGGCTGGAGGCAGACGACCGCAGTATACAGTCAACCTCGTAAGACAGAGCAACGCAACACGTTTTATCCCAAAATTTTCGTTGCACTTGTGGTGAAGGGAAACAACATGGAGTGTCTCTCTCCAACAGACAATTACTGAGTTCACAGTGCAGCAAAACTACTTACTAAGCGTAGGTAGAGTTAGCAAGAGAAGGGAATACCGGTGAGGAGGAGCTGGTCGGGACGGTAGTGGGCGACGAGAGTGCAGACGCAAGCGCCATCGCACATGTCCTCGTAGAGGTCTTCCATCTCGGGAATGACGGGGCAGTCGGCGGCCGAGCCTCCCGCCCTCCTCTGCGCCTTCTCCATGTTGTCTCTGACTGCAGCGCAGATCTTGTTTATCCAGAACAACAGCGCGTCTTCCACGTCTACCGGCGCCTCTCGCGGGTCCACCGACGTGTACTTTCTAGACAGCACACCTCACATACACGGTACTACAGTCAACGATTGCTCCATTCAGTATCACTGAACGAAGACATGGGCAAAGGGGTTGACCCCTTCAGGCTCTGCCCTACCCCATCAGGAATTTTTGGGAAGAACGTTGTAGATAAGAGTATGCCTAGATTAAGTGTAAATGAGCTCAGAATAGCTTATTTTAACCTAAAAACCTTGATTTTAGTACAAAGTCGGATTTTTTGGCTTACCACCATCCCCTCAACCCATTCAGCCGTCGCTACCCCTCTCAGTATTTGAAAATTTACAACCCCGCCAGCCGAAATGTTAATCCATGTCTGACTAAACCATTCTTCGATTGTACAATTCTTTCTTTTTCAGTTTGCACCTGTGGTTGGAACTAGAGGGCATAATTAAAAGCTGTGTTCTAGGTATACACGTTTGGATTTAGCAAAGAGCTTTCTTCCTAACCGAGTTGTAACTACGTATTTGGAATACATTGACAACGGATGTTGTGAATGCACGCACACTTAATGGTTTTCGTATAAAGACACCTGAGTTAAAATTTGATAAGCTTTGTAGCTGGACAAACGGCCCTGCCTACCCATCGTCCTGACTGATCTTTATCTTGGTTTACTGAGCTTACTTACGATCAAACATAATTTTTTGAATTCAAAATTTTTTTAAGTTCGTTAATAACCGATCCTGACTGCAATATTCAAGTGATATACACACTGCGAAATTTATGAGAAACTCTAACTCCCCTGGACCACCCCAGACCCGTTTATCAGTTTCAGCCATAAAACGAGTTCCAAGTAGAATTTTCTGCCAAAACTTAGTGAATAAGTAGCTGAAGAATTTGTTCAAAAAATGCTAAAAAAATTGGAACTAAATATCAACAAATGATCGAGAACCTACGGCTAGAAATGAGGTACAAATTTTTTCGATACAGATGTCGGGAAATCGCTGATTGTGATAAGACAGACGCAAAAAGACATAAAAAAGAGCATACTTGACAACGTCCATAACCCGTTCGATGCTTATCAACTGGCGCATATAAATGGTCATCAGAGCGTCTGTCACTGCCATGTGGGCCGCCTGAAGTAATGCGAAATGCTTCAGTCAATCTAATCTAAACCATCCGCGTAGAAGTCACAAACAGGCAGAGCGCTCCTCGCCGGCCGAGACACCCTTCGACGTCTATACCCCTTCGCCACAATTTTTTGCGATGTTTTTCTGGGAAATCGGTATCAGAGATTTAGGATTTTTTCATCCACTCGGCTGGGCAAGAGTTGGTCGTCGGCACAAAGCCCAACCCAGGCCACCACCGAAAGCTGGTGACAGCGAGTAGGTAAATGGGAACCGACTGGAGCTGCTAAGCACCTAAAGCTACAATACCAACCACACACGTGTTGGGACATACGGGAAAGGGGACAGCTACCACTGAGACCTGTCCAGTCTGACACCGAGCATGTGTTTAGGTTAGTAGCGAAGGCAGCGAAGGAAGGGCAGGATGTGGGTGTGCGTGATGGGCTCGCAGAGTGGCCTAACGAAGGGGCTACGACGGCCTCACCCGGACAATCCATCCATCCATCCGAATAGAAATAATGCACAAAAGAAAAAATTGCGATGCAAAAATGCGATTCACTAAAAGTCAATCTGAACTGCAGGTTTTCTTTTCCAGTTTTCTTCCTTTTTCAAATTAGTTGCGTTTTCAATATGCAGTCTAAACGGATGAAGGCAAGCGGTGGCTAAATTGTTTGTCGACGAGTGGCACGGTCAATAGACAGCTGTAAGTGCCGACTGCTAAGTCTGCCTGAACGAACAAGCTGCCAGCACAATTCCCTGCGCAAATTGATTCCTTCTTCGCACCCTCTATTAGACCTTATTATACCTCTTGCGAAATAGCCAATTAAAGTATTGCGAAAGTGAGTGCCAACCTACTAGAGAGAGCTGAGAGATGGATATACCCTTTAAGTGAAGAGCTCTGACCTTTCTACCAATCGAACTACATAGTCAGCCGACCTAAACACTTGGGTCTCGTCTTTGCCCAGGATAGAGTAAAGGAGGGTTGACAGACAGACAGCTACCGTACCACCCAAAGAGTCACCTACCAGAACCATGCCAAAAACTGGTAGTTTTAAACTAAAAATAAGTGATTTACCGTCCTGAGAGGCGCGTTCTGAGCCAGCAACGTCTCAGTGACAGAGTGTCCGTCGGCATCGGTCAGGTCGATTCCGATCCTTCGGATGGCCTGCAGCACGCGCGTGTGGTTCTGCTGACTTAGGTAGGCGCCGTCTTGGAACAACTTGGCTGCCACGCCGCAGTACAACTCACCAGACGTCAACGAGTACATGGCTGGGGGGCGCAGTTGCAGTGCACCCTAAACAAACTATATTAGTCTAGTCTGCTTTACTTCTAAGACATTAATTAGTCAAGTGCATGCAGGCTTAGCCACCTCCTAGCCGGCGATACCCCACGGGGACCTGCAAAACGAGAATTTTGGCGACGAAGGAGGCCTACACCCTTTCTGAAAACTCATGCTTTTCCAGCCCAAGTGTAAGGTTAAGAAGCTAAAAGTACGATTTTTCTGACTAAACCGGCGTTTCATTAAAATACTCTATTTTATGCTTCTTCACGACAAATTTAAGCTTACATGGATTGGGGTGCTTGTTGCTTTCCCACCCCAGCAATTTGGACGTACCACAAAGCAGCAGACATGGGCTAGCACTTCGGCTGAGGGGGGGTAGAAGTTTCAATTTCTGAGGGGGTGGTAAGCCAAAAAAGTCCGATTTTTTGCTAAAATCATGGTTTTTGGCTTATTTTTCATTACAATCATACATGGGCCGGGGGGTAAGGGGGTATACCCCTCCCCCTCGGCCGGCCATACCCCCCTCGGCCGGTCATACCCCTCCCTCGCCCACCCACCCACCCCCTCAGAAATTGAGGAAATTTTCGCTTACTTAAGGCAAGATAGGCATTTTTTTGGCCTTTTTTCGGGGGAAACCCCACCCCCCCCCCCGAGGTCTCCAACCCCCCTACCCCCCTCCAGATTTTTCCGGCCCATGTATGATTACAATAAGTTAAAATAAGCTATTCTGAGCTCATTTACACCTAATCCAGTCATATTTTTATCATAATTTTCTATACAAAATTCTTCCAAAAAATTCCTGAGGGGGTAGCCGCCGGCCAGCTGAGGGGGTAGGTCAGAGCCCGAGGGGGGTCAACAACCCCCCTTTGAACACGTCTCCAAAGCAGACTATACACCCCGACTGAAACAGCTTTCTTCCCTGATCGACCCACCACAAATGTCCGACCCCCGACAATTACTATAACCTAATCCAACAAATCCAAAAGGTATGCTTGTATGGCACTGTTAACAAGCGTTCCTAATTCAGGCCACAAATCCAAAAAACCGTGAGTAGGAGTAGCTATCATACATGTAACAGGGGATTCGGGGTCTACCCCACCCGTCTTAGGCCAGACACCCGCCCACCACGAGACAATTTTTCCGACCCCTCTCCGATTTTTCTGGCAAGTGATTTTTTAGCAACTTTTTGCGACTTTTAGAATTTCAGACTGCTAATGCTAAATTGCTAAAATCCCTTGTAAAACAGCACTTTTAGCTGTAGTTGAGTTCAAATTTGAAATTTTTGACGATTTTTAGCCGAAAAATTGCGATTTTTGAGCGTTTTAGTGCCTGTCTAGAATTTGGGCTCAGACCCCCAACCCCACCCATCCCCCATCGGCCGATGACCTGTTGTTACAGGTAGGTATGGTAGCTGTCGGTGGTATTCTTTCTTACATTCGAATCGCGATAAAACGGCTCAACCAGTTGATCGGGAATGTGTTTCTCGTAGACTTTGGTGATAAGCCACAGCACCGACGCCTGGAACTTGCCCTGAAACCGACACGACTGTTTGTTCGTTGGGCAGATCGCAAAAAAGTTTCGCCAGCCCACCTCCTCAGCACAATAATCGTCTATCTGCGTAATCTCATCTGCATAATAATTTTCACGACTGCCATTCAAATGAGACGACGTAGGACTTTGCTCTACTGAGGCCATCTCGATCTTTGTGGGTGGTCCTTTCGAGGAGACGGTAAAAACTCCTGATTTTATATTTTCTGGCGTCTGATTTTCGTAGGTAGATTGATTAAGGAAATGATTAATCAGGTGGAAGGCCGTTTAGAATATCATTGCAGAGAAACGGTAGGGCACAACACAAAACTAGTCTAAATCATTGCTAAGTTATGACTCACGAGTGCAATTATAACTCACAAACTTTAGTTTTCCTCAAACGCCGTCTGGCTGTTAACTCGACGCTTCTGCTATGAGATTACTATTCTGCGCCAAACCGCGGCAGCCAACGATAAGGCAGCATGCCAGCTGCCAGCTAGCTAGCTAAAAAGACTTGAGACACAGCCAGCGATAAGCCGGAAGGTGCGAACCAAAAGATTACTGATGCATGTTATCAAGTTGATGATAAGAACATTGAATACAGGAAGGCCGTTTTGGAAGACCTCTGACCTGACCTGTGCTTTGTGCACGCAACTAGGCCGAGAAGCAGAATAAACACAACACCGGACCGGACAGCAAATGTGCAAAGCGGTTTATGACGTAGAGATTTGGCCCAGCTTGCCTACTTCACTTCACACTTACAACACCACTTCCTCCCAGTCATTTGGTATGAACAAAAATGATTTGTTTGTACTGCTTGCATTGGTGCAAAACATTATGAACATACATGGGCCGCGGGCGGGGTTGTCCACTCCCACCTTGGGCTCGACGTCCCAAACCACCCCACAAACCTGAAGCAGACTTTTGTTCCTGGCCCTCCCACCAAAATTGCCGCGACCCCCAAATCGGCAGGCCCACCCCCAAATTTTCTGAGTTTGACTACTACCCACCCTCACCCAACCCATTTATCTGTCCCATGTATGATTAGGAACTGTTCAATAGGAAGTGCAGTCAGGGTATACACAGATCAAACAATAGAATCTTTGTCAGTCCAGCCAGGAACTTGCTCTATACTAGGTTACGTTGCGGATCGAAACTTTTTTGCACTTACTATTGCGGGATTCGGACACCTTGGCCGGCAGTGTTGCCTACGGAAATATTCTCTAATCTGCTGCCTTTTGCATACGTACATAGTCTGACAACGCTAGAAGTATACATATGTATACTACGGCCAGTTCTCCACTTAAAGTTTTGGTATTGCTGGGTAGCACGCGTCCTGGCAGAAACGCCGATCGCGTTGCCAAGTTCATTACAACGCGATTAGCAGAAGCAGGACATCACCCGACCCTAGCAGGCAGGTGCTTCGGCTATACGTATCTAGTTTGGAGTCGAGTGGCCAACCCCTCCCTAGAATTTGGGCTTAGATCCGCCCGGCCGGCGCCAGACCTCTTCACCCCCTCTCCTTCGGCGGATGACCTGTTACATGTACGTATGTATGTATGCCTCTTTGCCAATGAGTAGGAAAATAAATCGCTTAAAATTAGATAAACGATATATAAAGTCAAAAACTATTTGTTTTGCCTTCATAGTCAACGTTTTTATATTTTTCATTGTTACAGTCCTGCTATGCTATGCAGCTTTGATAAACTAACGTTCATACTTCGAAATTTTTGTGTAAGGTAAATGTGTGTGTACACGCAAACAACAGTATATGGTACTGGCAGATACTGATATTTAGACGGTAACCATCCATGATGTAACAGATCGGGATCGGAAGTTGACGTTTGAGCCCAAATTCTAGGCGATGTGGTTGGGCACTAAAAACACTCAAAATCGCAAAATGCTCAAATACAGCTAAAATGTGCTGTTTTACAGTCGATTTTAGCAATTTTAGACTGTGAAATTAAAAAATGTAAAAATTTGCTGAAAAGATTACTTGCCAGAAAAATCGGAGGGTGTCGAAAAAAGTCGTCTGGGGGTGCTGATCGGGGGGACTGGCCTAAGACCGGTGGGGGCAGAGCCCCGGACACTTGTCACATGAATGCCGGTAACTATTTGCAGATCCGCTTGAACTGAACCTGCCGTTACTGGAGACTCCAATCCACTTCTACTCTGATCAGAGTCAGGTTCCAGACAACCTCTCACGTCTGAACGAAATGGTCATTGAAGCCGATGCATACGTTCTCGTTGCGGCTGAATACAATCGCTACGTACCTCCGGCACTCTCCAACATGCTGCAACACATCGTTCCCAAGCACTTCGGCTTCAAAGCTAGTGCCATCGTCACTTATTCAATGGGTAGCTAGGTTCTAGAGATGGAACGACGTATAATGGGGTATATTCCGACATTACCTCCGGTCCGAGTTTCCTATTTTACACTAGATATTTTGAAGATTTTTTGGCTTTTTTGCAGATTTTGTTTGAAATTTTGTAATTCTATACGGATTTTTCCTTGAATAAAATGAGTGCAGTACACAGATGACCTTGATTACAGGCATTTGGTATGATGATTTATGAAAACGAAATTTTCAGCGCCTTTCCTCCATTGAAACCAATTTCTAAGTGTTCTAACTGCTTCACAACGTCTTTCTAAGAATGAAGCCGCTTCAGAAAAATTTTTTGGCCTTGAAATTTATTATTCCTGTAAATTCTGAATTTTTTGGAATTGCTCTGAAAAGAAAAGTATTGGGTATTGGGTTTTTTCATATTGTTTCATCTCTAGTAGAAGTGGTAGGTTCTGTTCTGTTCTAAACTTAGAAGATTTTTTGCGACGCTAGGATCTCAACCCGGTCTGATGTGCCACGCAGCACTGCGGACAGTTATGGTCGAATACGGTGCGTTGCCAATCGCCTACATATTTGGAATCGGTCGAGTCCACAGTGTATCGTACCTTAGTTGTAGTGTACTTTGTGTGCGCCGAATACACATAGTTCTATTCAAGAGATTGGATGAAGACGGAAACCCACAAGAAGATCGGTTGGAGACCCAGTTCAAAGACATGCTTACCCAACTGGAATGGTTCGGCAAAGCTACCAGAAACCACCGTGCCGCCGAAAACGTACCTCACTGGGGACCAGTGTTAAGTGCGCCGAGTATACAGTGTACATTAGTAAATTGTACCGTATTCATTCTACTGTTTTATACTGAACTCGATAGTCCATTTGGCGTGGAGTAACCTTGGCTGATCTGTTGAAGAAAGCAACCACCGCTTATTACTAATCGTTGTCGGTCTATTTCAAGCTTTCAATCCGAATCTGGGTAAAAATCTGAATTCATTGACGCATTCTGAACAAACACCGCAATACTACAGTACAAACCATGGAAAGCATACATGTACGATTTTCCTTGAGAGACAGAAATTAGTTTGAGGGCTGGCTGTGACGCGACGATAGTTATACAAAATGTTTAGGAGGCTATTTCCGCATAAAATAGAGTGAAAATAGAGTGAACAACGCACCGTGGAGAAAACCGCTCTATTTCCAAAATATTAGTGTAAAATAAAGTGGGCGGAAAACTGGAAAGAAAAAGAAACGGATTTTCAATAAAATAGAAACCCCATTTTTGATAAAATTTGGTTCCTTCGATAAATTGGTGCAAGTTATTGTGTTTAGATTGCTTAGCATAAATACTGTTTTCGTTAAGTGCTACATATGGTCATGTTTCGTCAATCCGGCCCGGGCCCGTTAATCTTGATTCGTCGAATTACCATTTTTTGCTAGGAATCAAATTTTTCATGTCTTTATAATAGTACGTATGTTTCGTTAATTCGGTTTTGATTTCTTGATCTGGGCAATATAACAGTCAGGGAAATAACAACATATATGGTACACATATATGGAAACGGTACCATATATGGTACCGGTTCACCTTCAAGTGGTACCATATATGGTACCACTTCCTTATATGGTACTGGTACCATATATGGTACCGGTACCATATATGGTACCCCTTCGATCGAGGCCTCAGGTGGTACCATATATGGTACCGGTACCATATATGGAAACGGTACCATATATGGAACCGGTACCATATATGGTAACAGGTACCATATATGGTACCCCTTCGATCAAATCATAATTATACCCAATCAACAGTAGAGTACAACCGGTAAAAAATATCCGTGTGATGTCTGCAACGCACAGCTTCGAAGTCGGGGTGGACGGAGTCAACACAAAGCATCAACACCCTGACGCACCGGGGCCGACGTGAGGATGCTCGGCTAAACGATACTGTGGTTTGCTGACCTTGTATGGTGTACAAAATAATACACGGACAAATTGATCTATTTATCCCTGTTGATTTATTTTTCAAGTTTAAATAATCTCTACACACGATCACTGATAACAATTGGGCTAACCCATTGGTACATACAGACCGGGACAAGTCCATTTTATTCATTTTTGGGCACATTTCTTTTTTATGGACAACCTTCAGAAATGAAAGGGGAAAATTGTCCCCTGGGGAAACCTCCGGGACGAAAATATTCATTAGTTATCCTTTAAAAACGCATTTAAACGGTACTCTGAGCGTGAAATTAATACATTTTAACAGTTTTAGTAGTTGAAGAGACCTAAACCGTTTTTTCCATTGATTAACTAGTGTATAAAATATGGGTCGTCCCAAAAAATATGTCCCCATCCGAATCACTTCCCTTGGAGGGGGACAATTGTCCCCTCGTCACTTATACCCCACCGGAGCTTTTGCTCCGTGGTCTGGTCCAGGAAATCTACCTTTGCCGTTCGACTAATACAGTCAGGCACTTAACGCCGTTTATGGTACCAAGACCATATAAGGTGCCGGTGCAGTACCATACATGGTACCCCCAGTAGATTTTGTCGGGGTAGGCTTTTAGTGGCCGTATAACGGCCTATCCCACCTCTGACAATTGTGTTGTTTCTTCATGCGTGTCTTTCGGACCCGTGTCGGTAACGGCTTGGTTAGCCCATTACGGTCACCACATTGAGCTGCGTCACCGAAAAGCACCCGGAAAACTGTTGCAGAACTGAGTGGCAGAGGAAAGAGATCCAAAATCAGCACTGAGCACGTGTAGGGTCAGTAAATATCAAGAAAGCCAAACCCAACATTTTTTCAGACTGTAACGGACTGCAGAGAGAAGAGAACACTTTTATTACGCAGCCAGACATCTGCAAGCCCGTCAACAATCTGCAGCTGAGAGCTGAACGGAAATTGGCAGTTGATGTGGAGAGTGTTAATCTGTAGGTCACACACAACACGCGAAGTCATTGAACGCCGCCTGGACGTCCTGCGTTAAAGAGGAGTTAATTTTAAGTTCATTTCTAAATCTTCTGCTCTGGTCGGCCCGGGCGGGGAACCAAATTTTAGGGGTCCTATGGTGGTCTAGGGGGTCCCTGGGGGTCCCTTTTATCAAAAACGGAGCTTGTATTGATGCAAAATTCGCTTTCTTTTTCACACTTTTTCTCCCACTTTATTTTCACACTAATAATTTGGAAATAGAGCGGTTTTCTCAACTGTGTGCTGTTCATTCTATTTTTACTCTATTTTATGCGGAAATAGCCTCCTAAACATTTTGTATAACTATCGTCGCGTGTGTTTAAGACGCGCGGCTACCACATTTCCCGAAGCCAGGCCTAAGCTCATGCAAAACGTAGGCCTGAAATTAAGCTTACTCATGAAACGAAGACGTAGGTTTAGTTTAGGAAAATGTGATATGCACGCACACTTTATTTCATATTTGCAAAAAACTAGCTAATGTGTTTGTGTGGCGTGATTTATGAAGAAATAAAGCACCAAAACAAGCAAGCTACACAGATTGATTGAGCAAACATGGTTTAGAGTAATTGCGCACACAAAAACCATAGATTTGTTTGACGAATCGCTGCTGCTTATCCATCTTGATAGGCCGTTTTTTCTACACTCTCAGCGGCCCTCCGGGCTGCCGATGAGAGGCGAGGCTATCGGTGATTATTTATGCTCTGCTGACAAGCAAATCGGTCTCCGCCCCAAAGGCCGTCCCGAGTGACTCTAGAGTCTGACTGCTTCCTGGCGAAACGCACACATTCGCTTGCTCCACTGTGTATAGACTGGTGCTCTGACTGAAATACCATTCATTTTATTTGCTACTCCGAATATAGCTTCCAATCTCTGCTCAGTCTGACGTGCATTACTGTATCTGGAAAGACACCTGAATATTTGTGGAGTGCGTAAATTGAGTGGCGGCTATTCTTAAGAAAAAAACAGTCTGTAGCGCATGCTCTTCTTTGAAATGGTTATGCGCCAAGACGTTCGTTAAGGACAGAGTTTAGAAGCTATTCTAGAACGACCTTTACACATGCAAAAGAGATCACAGACACAGACGTGCGACTAATAGAAGTGTAGAATCAGACGGTGCAAGTAGATGGCGAGGCGACTGGGGAGCCGTCGTACCTTCGAATTCGACTGCGCTCCTCCTTCGACTGCAACTCAACGGCCTCCAACTCTTGTCCGTCCTTCCATCGGTCGTAGTCGTTTCTGGGTAGCACCAGACGACACGTCCAATTATGTACATTGCAGACCAGCAAGACCATGGAGACGAAGACGAAAGCTGCTAGAAAAGACAGCACTCCAATGTAGAAAGAGCCGCCATCGTTTGGATGACGGAATAAGGCATTGTTGGCTTGCAACGGGTCTGAAAACAGGTGTGTTCAGCGGCAGCAGAACGAGTAGAAACGCACTTTCGCAGTAGGTGCCGTGGAAGGTGTGCGTGCAGAAGCAGCGAGGGATTCCCTGAACCAAATAGCAATTGCCGCTGTTGTGACACAAGTTATGAGTGCACGGAATTAGAACGCCTGAAGCGAGCTATTTGCGGTTTTATTGCGGTACTTTAGACATGCAACCTCTAAGATAGTGCGGCACACACTCTAGACTTCTACCGTCGGTGAAGCAGTGGTTGTTTTTGGGACACGGATTCGGCACACACGAACGCAGTACCTGTAAAGTTGAGCATTCTCACAGCTCGCCAGCAGACTACCTGACAGCACTATTATTACTAGCCTGTGAACGGACGTAATAATAGTGCCTAATTTTCGCTGCAGGTGCATTCTTAATGCACTCGCCTCTATCTGGCAGTTGTTGCCAGAGAATTGCATAGGACAAAGGCAGTGGAAGTTGGTGGTGTTGCGCTCGACTCTGCACGAGCCCCCGTTCAGGCACGGCTGCGACTGACACGGCTCGGCTAATAGAGTTGCGTTGTTGTCTGCAATGAAAACAGTTGATAAGAATGTTTTCGGGCCGTTCGCCGCTCTTAAACTGATTGCTCCAATTGATCGTGGCACCAAATTGAGCGGCAAATAACAGTCGATCTAATTTGAAAGAGCCTCACCTACTCGTCGGTCGATATGTAAAAGCGAGCAGCTAGCCGATCCGAGCAGAAAGGGCGCCAAAGAGACCGAGATCAAGTAGGAACAACCTGCGCCCATTGAAAGCAGTGGTGGCTTTAGACCCCACACAGACAGATATGCAGCAGAATGATTAGTTTCCGCCAGTCCAGGTGGCCTGACGACCGAGGAATTCCTTAATTAAATACTGGTTGAAAGGGCGCAGTGGCCGGCGGCCGGGCGGGACCGCAGCTTTTAGCCTATGACCGCGGCCCAAATGTCTAAATCAATAAAAGGATACGCCCGTTAACAAGGGTCTTGACGGCTTGTTTCGGGAAGCACAAGTCCCGGCGTGAATTTTAGCCGCACCAAATTGCCGGCCGCCGCTCTGAAAAGTCGTCAACCCGGGGGAAATTAGGCATCGAAGACGGGCGCCGGCACTACTGTTTGTGGCAGCTGGAAACGACGGCGCTGAAAGGCAAAGCAAATTATCATCGGGCATCCTAGAACATTCATAAATTATTAGCCGACCATTACACGCCGATCTTTCGGTGGAGTGCCACGATTCAGCTGGCCCAGGTGCGCTTGCTCGTCAAAGCCTAATGCACTCTGCTCCGGCTACATTTCAGACTACCATTACTGAGTCTGATTGCTAAGACGTAATCACATACGACCGTTGATTAATGCACTTGTAATTGCTAGCGCCAGACCAATAAATTGGCCCCGGCATTCCCACACTGAACATCACAGGCGCCTTTTATGGAATCTAGGCTTAACGCTTCTGTCGCCACGCTAGCAAACCAACCAGCGCAACCGTAAGCTCACTGCACCGCACCGCACCGGAAATGTGCACAGACAGCCTACGGACTATTTTCAGCTAACTTAATCCTGTTTGTTACACTACCATGACGTTTTGATTTTTTGCAAACTCATAAAATGTCCTGACAGACACAGCGACAAGGTAATTCTGACCTTTATTTTTTTCAATTAAAGCCGTTTTCAGAGACAGGTTTTTGTTAATTTTTAGCCTTTTTTGTTGAAAAATATTTGAAACCTATGATTGCTATGAGCTAGAGCTGTGCGCTAAACCTGGAGCCAAGAATTAGCACTTTGCACGCCGACATTTCACTTTCTGAGAGTACATAAACAGTATGTATGTATTGTTTGACACTTGCAGAAACGCTATAATGGGGCTTGCGTTTGCGTATTCTACTAGGCAACTCCATTTCTACAAAAAAACCAGTACGTTTTTATCTTCTTTCTTCTGGTAAGTTTAGTTAGCCCGTTGCTTCTATTTTTGAGCCGATAAGGCCACTTCGTGCCTGAAAGCATAAGAAAACACTATTTTTAACCCCTGAAACTGTTCGTATTGGTGATGAATAGGTTAAGTCGCACAGCTATAGGAAATCGGTGCGTATGTACTTAGTGGAGTTTGCTTTGACAACGCAAGGCACGTGGCCAAAATTGTATTCAACCGTTACTAGGCACTGGGCGTGTCAACAAGCGCAGAAGAAGTCGTCCTGTCGATGCCAGAAGCAACGCAAATAGTGACTTACCGTATTGTTGTGCTTGGTTATCCAGGAGTGGGCAAGACCACTTTCGTACCACTCTCTCCTCATCTACCTACAAGTCGTAATGTGCTTGTTTTAAGATAGAAAAATTGCTGGAATGCGGCACAGACGCTCGCAGGGACGACCGCTATGACGACCAGTACGAGATGGTGCTGACAGCTCAGGTTGATCTGACACAAACCTTCTAAAACTTGAAATTCTAGCAGATAATGGCTGAGGGAAGACTCTGTTGGGTAGAAATCGTCGATCCTCCTGGCATGGTAAATGCTATTTGCTCTCTTGCATTTGACTCTGTCTCTGCTTGCTTTTTATATTGGAGCTCCGACCCTAGTTTAAACAAGATAGCTTAGAGACAGTGGCGTATCCAGGGGTGTAGGGTGGGTACACACCCTTTGAGGCGGAGGTAGGAAGAGAAAGTCTGTCAAAAATAAGCGAAACTAATGAATTATGTACCAATGTCTATTTTGTGCTCAGAATGCCTTTTAAATGCGGTTTTGAAGGCTAAATTTTCAAAATTTTCGCACCCTGGTCGGGCACAAGCCCAACCCAACCAGGCCACTTTAAATTACTAGAACTTGTAATTTCTGTTAATTTTAAGCCTGGAATGTGTTTTAAACGCGTTTTTGAAGGCAAATTTTGCTAAATTGCAACGGCCCAACCAGACACTTTCAAAATTTTACACCGCCCCTTTCCGAAATCCTGGATACGCCACTGCTTAGAGAGCGCATTGTCTGAAAATCAGAACCATTTTAGGAAAAGACAGGTCTACGATTGATGTCTCTGAGGCGAGCCGAAGCAGTGTTTTTGATCTATTCAAATGCCAGCGAAATAAGCTTTCATTATTTGAGTGGTTTGACCAACGAATTGCCTTATACGGACAGTGGCCTTAACGTACGTTATTGAGTTTCTATTTGCATGTTCTGATCAGAACTACTGCAGTTCATTTCTATTTAGATACCAGTAATTCTGATTGCAAATTTATGGGATTTCTCCGTGACGAATCCTGGTTCTAATGACAAACTTAAGCCTGATGTCGGTCAAAAACTAGCAGAGTATTTGGGAGAAAATTGTAATTTTGTTCAAACGTCAATTGCCAGCAGACCTCACACGCAAGTTGCCTTACTGCAACACTTTATTAAAGAAATCAACAAAAGGCACCCTGAGAAATTGTTAACAGATTCGTCAAAGTCAACAAAATCGACAACATGCGCTTTAATGTAATGAATAAAAAATTCTATAATTGTGTCTTTTTCGTGCTTTTCTTTTATGCTGCCACTGTCGCTGCCCAACACTACTGTACGTACATACACAAGTTTAGACGCGCAGTTTGTAATAATTATAAAACCGTTGCCAGGAAACCGCGTCTTTGCTTTCTTCAGTCCGCAGCTACATCCGAATAATGTATTCCACCGCAAACAGTCCGCTTAATATTTTGGTGCTTCTGGGTAGCGCTCGGCCACACAGAAATGGAGAAAGAGTAGCAAAATATTTCATCAGGAAACTGGAAGAGGCCGGACACCAGCCAACCCTCGCAGGTACGTACCAAAGATTAACTGTTTATACCATTGCAGTGGCTCATCCAGGATTTCGCACTGAGGTTTAAAATTTTGAAATAACTAGGGTAAGAAACTTCTGAAAAATTAGCTTTTGAAAAGGTAGTTAAAAGCGTTCTGAGCATATAATAAATAGACGGTTTCAATACATTATTTATTCGTTTCTCCTATTTCTAACAACAAATTTTTTCTTCCTACTGCCACTGAAAGGGGAATGAATATGTACGTCACTATTTACGTATAATTAAGGCTCAGGCGCTTTTAGTCTAATAGCCGATTGTTTTTGAGATCCTGTGGAACTCGGTTTGCCGTTGCTGGAGAGGCCTTTCCACTTTTATCAAGATTCAAGTGAAATACCAGAAAATGTGCGCCGCTTTAACGACATGGTGGCTGTAGCCGATGCCTACGTTGTCGTTTCAAGCGAATATTTCCGACAAGTTCCGGCAGCTCTGACTAATATGTTGCATCACGCCGCCCCGAACAGCTACAGCTTCAAAGTCAGCGCTGTCGTTACCTATTCTGTCGGTAATTGCATTGCATCTTTGCCTATCACTCGCAAATATTTTTTCCAACGGGCCTGTTTGATTTTTCCGCCTGAAGAGCGTTAAATCATATAAAATTACTGTATTTCACGCTCTAGGTGGGAAAATCATAATACGCAACTGTTCAATTTCAGCTCCAGTGCCCGGATTGATATCGCACTCGGCCATCCGTCCAATAATGGTTGAATTTGGAGCTCCTCCAATTCCTTTCAGCTTTGGAATCAGCACAGTTGACAAAGCAATTGCTGACACACGGTTTAACTAGCAGGATCACCGTAAAACGATGAGATTTTGCAGGTTCTAGACGAGGAAGGCGTTCCGAAGAAAGATCACTTGGACAAACCAAACCGCCCTCCCATTACTAATTGTGTGTATAACCACTGTTGGTCGCATTGTGGTTCTTTACTGACGTACAGCTTTAATCACAAATCAATACTGTATAGAACTCAGTACCTCACATAAAAATAATCTAAGGCTGCTGATAGCTGAGCATTCGCGAATTGTTGACAAGCAACCAAGTCTGCACATCGTGATTGGATTTCGATCCTTCAGAACTGTAAGAGCAGTTGAGTTCATTCGAACTGATCACATTCCACCCTTCCTCTTTCAAACAACCCAACAAAGCAGCAAGCAAATGAGCGCCGGCACTGCTGTCTTTCAGGTTGCCCTTCCACGGCGTTCCTCTGAGCTTCAGTTCAAAAGTATGACCGTTGGTTGCGTGACCTTCACTTTCTCAGGTTAGTTAGTGCATTGCGCTGATCAGTTAGTCTCACCTGCAGACTGAACTCCGGCAGTCCACGCCTTCTTAACACTGTCCACAACCAGATTGCGCAATCGTTCGGGACACGCAATCAGTCGGATTTTGTCGCTGTGTCTCATTTGCAGACAAGCGTAACTGACAGCAGTCGGCTGGCAAGCTCTCAGCAGAAAGACGCTGCTCTCGTTGCAAGACCGGTTGACGTCCCAGGCTCTGGCCACCTCCCAACCTAGGCTGAGCAATGTCTGGAAGAGATGCACCAACAACAACTTGGCCGCCGTTGACTCGTCGTCGGTGTGCGGACTCCACGGATTGCCTCTCAGTTTTAACTCCACTGTTTCGTCCTGCACACAGGTCACTGTGTTTTCATTGTTCAGAGCAACTGACTTGCCATTCGGTAGTGACTGCCTTCTTCTTTGAACGGCGAGGTGGCCTGTATACCTTTCATCCAATACTGATTAATGCACTCCTTCAATGCTTCTGTCAGATTGCTGTTCTTAGGCGCATTTACCAGTCGAATTCTGTCTGTTAGAGCTAGCACCAGAAGTGCCAGCTCTGTTTTGGAGGACGTAGATGATGAAGATGTCTGAATAATTCAGCAAATAAAACAGTAGTTAGCATTGCGTTAAAGTCTTGCCTGTTCGAAGAATAGACATTCTCCATTCTGTTTACAATTTCCGTGCGCAACAAAATCGTATCCCCACTTAGCAAAGCTGGTGATCAAGTCCAACAGAAGTCTGCCACCTTTGACGGTCTGTAATTATACAGTCAATAAATAATTTCTCTTTACTCTTTATACTAAATCATGGGTGAAAAATGATGACCTCTTTGAAATCGTTGTCTTCCCAAGGTGTTCCAGCAATCTTGATTTCGATGTCGCTTTCCGAAGCTGCAGATGCGTGTTCAGATTGCAGCAGCGAACCAACCACTTGTTTGACAACTGCGCATAGCTCCGAGGAGCCGTTTATCAGCTGAATTCGGTCTGAATGTCGAGGACAAATACTTACTCTCTGGCTAGTGCTACCGCCCTAAAATACGACAACGTAAGAA
>JASANB010000007.1:0-31037 GCA_030248155.1 Sabatieria punctata | reverse complement strand
GTACGTACAGTACCTGTTCGTTGGCCGTGAGAAAAAGTGGCTTCCAGGCAAGGTTTATGAGAGTGCCTCACTTGTAAAAACAGCAGAACAACAAAACTCTAAGCCCACACTTATCAAGAAGACCGGTTTCCTTTGAGCAAACAATAGCTGACTAACAGCTGTGCAAATGGAAACGGCGGCAACAACAAAGCTGTCTGGGCAAGTTTGACGGATGTATGAGTGTGTGTGCCAAAAGCGTGGGGCACAAACATGTTTTGATCCTATAAGTCAGCCCCGTCTTTCATTCGCACTATTGTGTTTTAAAATTGTTATAGTGTGTGACCCTACAGACCTACTAATTCTAGAAAAATCAAACATGAGGCAACTTTTAGTTTCTGCGCTTTTGCTGTTAACTCTATCATTTTTTTTGGTTCCGCTCACGAAAGTACCTAACTTCTAGCAGAATTTTTACGTTTTTTCTGACTACCTATTTGATTTAGATCATCGTTGTTTTCTGCCGTTTGACGAGGGCTTCATTCCAATAGCCCGGTCTCCTGAGACCAGATATTTTTGTAATCAAACAATCCATTGATGTGTACGATTCTTTTACTACGGGAACCTGCCCGACAATCAAAACAATTTTGCCATCGTGTCATATAAGGCCAAATCTCATTTGCAAATCGGGTTTGCACGTTCGGCTTAGAGACCAAACTAATCGATACAGTAGTTCTAAATACTTATAGCAATGTGAAGCAGTGCGGCACCGACGCTAGGCCGGAACACTGTAAAGACTTGAAGAAATACTGTAGAAAAATAGATACTGTACGCGATGAATGGTGTCGACGCACGTGCGGAACCTGCGACCGCTCAAACCGAGTCAATCAGTGTCAACATAGATTCGGTTTGACACGGGAGCAACTCCATTGTATTTCAATCGAACAACAACCAATTCGCCGTCAAGCTGTACAAGTTGGCTAGTCAGAAACTGAACGGAAAAATTGTCTTCTCGCCCGCCATCTCGCCTGCTCCTGTAGCCATCCCACAGTGGCGCCGAACACAAACCAGACTCGAAATACAGCGACATCTAGCGGCTGGACTTGCGCAAACGAACAAGTATATTTTTTGTTCTTAGTTTGTAAAGCGTAGAACACAGCACATTAATTGTCTAGTCTAGGTCTCTGGAGCGTTTTCTTGGCTGATAAACGAGCTAACTGGAGAGCAAACCAACTATACATTGTACGCGGCAAACGCAATTTACGTGGAAGAAAAGATGGGCCTATTGAGAGCTTTTCCAGCTAATAGCTGGGTGTTTCCTAAAGCGAAACGCACTTGCGAGATGCAGACTGATCCGGAAGGAGTGCGACAGGAAGTCAATCTGTGGGTGGAACAAAAAACCAACGACAAAATAGAAAAACTGATACCGCGCAGAGCTGTTAACCCTATGACCACTATGATTCTGGTCAACGCCATCTATTTCAAAGCTGAATGGCTTAAACCGTTCACCGATGAGGCTGTCACTTACAAGGTACGGTAACTTTGTACTGAATCAGCATACTAATTTTGTTTGCAGTCAGGCACTTTAGGGGCCGTCCATAAACGACGTCGTTCCAGAGGGGGGAGGGGGGTCGGTTGAAATGCGACGATAGACGACGCACCAGGAGGGGGACGGGGTTAGCAAAAAACGACGTCGCTTTTTTCGGAATTTTAGGGAACTTCTATTTTCAATTTAATTTTTTCTTGGCAAAGGTTTTTACATACAGAAAAGCTTCCCAGAGTGGTTGTAGGGAATTATTCTATTGATTGCGCAGTATGGTAACAAGATCACATGACAGTACTGTATGTACTGCACTTTTATCGGGGGGGGGGGATAAACCGAAAACGACGATGTCGCCTTAGGGGGAGGGGGCCACAAGAAACGACGCAAGGCGATTTTTGGGGAGGGGGGTCCGAAAAATCGGGAGGTTGGAACGAAGGCGTTGAAGGACGGCCCCTTACTGATTGGCATACCGTATATTCTCGATTAGAAGCCCTGGCTGGGTTTCTATTTTTTCAAGTTATAACACTCTCTATATAAATTCAATGATGCACCGTTCCTTATAAAGTGTTTTGTAACAACTAAAATATCAGTTCTTACAGTAGACACTCCTGACCATTATCCAACAAACGCATCTAAAGCTATGTCAGGTTCTCAACTTCTTACCGTTTTACCTGAAAGTTCAATAAAATGTTTTTGGTTTCAACTCTAATACTAGTCCACGCCAACGAGCGTCCATTCTAGACTGGGCTTCTTGTACTCATAGTAACAGGGGGTCTGGGGGCTGCCCCAACCCCGACTTAGGCAGGATCCCGGATGGGGGGACCTACCCCGAGACGATTTTTCCGGGCCTCTCCAATTTTTATGGCAAGCAATTTTTTGAGCAAATCTTTGCGATTTTTTTGCAGCATGTTTTAGCTGTATTTCAGCCCAAATTAGCCATTTTGATGATTTTTAACCAAAAATTGCGATTTTTTGCGATTTTTGAGCGTTTTTAGTGCCCAACCCCTCCCTAGAATTTGGGCTCAGACCACCCCACCCGGCCGGCGCCAAACCTCCAACCCGCTCCCCTTCGGCAAATGACCTGCTATGTATGCTTTTTTTCAAACTCGCTTGAGGGAGACGTCAATTGGAGAGGGGCTTCTAATTGAGACTATACGGTACATAGTGGCCGCCTGTTCCAGAAAATGTTCCACCCTCTGCACAGTCCGAAGATAGGCAGACGGGTGGATTTTATGAACAAGAAAATGACGCTGCCCTACTACGAAACCAGAAGCTTACAAGTTCTCGAATTGCCGTACAAAAAGCGCGAACTAAGCATGTTCATCGTGCTTCCTCGACAATACAGCACTGGGATGGACGAATTGGACGAAGAACTCTCAGTCGATCTGCTCGACCAGCTCACCTCTAACATGAAACAGCGACTGGTCCAAGTGAGCATCCCAAAATGGAAACTGGCTCTCGATTTGCCACTGAAAACACTCTTAAAACGCATGGGAATGCGCCAAATGTTCAGCAGAAACGCTGATTTGAGCGGCATCACCGGCAACAGGAATCTTTTTGTCTCCGGCGCATTTCACAAAGCTTTTATTGAGGTAGTTACTGCAGACTGCAGCTTCGAGGCGGCAAATTTGAATCGAGTGTTTCAGGTAAACGAGAAAGGTACGGAGGCTGCAGCAGCCACAGCAATGGTAGAGAACTTTTTCTCTATGCCAAAGGATTGGCCGGTCATGTTCACTGCCGATCACGCATTTTTCTTCGCCATCAAACACAAATCTACCAACGCTTTCCTTTTTATTGGCAGAGTTGTTGATCTGTAGCAAAATTTGCTGTCTCCGCGTTTGCTGTATGTAAACAATGTTTATTCTTTGTGGTGGCAAAATATAGACATCCCCGGCGGGAGTCGAACCCGCGACCTTTGGATTAGAAGTCCAACGCGCTATCCACTGCGCTACGGGGACGACAAACTGTACGGGTGCATAATGCCGACCGATACGTAGCGCAGCGCATTACAACAGACGCCAAATGAATCGTAAAACCACCGCCTAAGAACTGGATTTAAAGAGTGTCTGCGGCAGCGTCGAATCTTGTTTAATCGAATTGGCGCTCGCAGTTAAAACTTGTCTGTGAGTCAGAACTACGTAAAAACTCTGAGCCTATTTCGTCTGCCAGTAATAAACCTAAATCAGCGTGCGAAACGCGACACATCCGATTGAAATGTAGCCGCCCTCCTACCAGCAAACACTTGTAATAATAAAATGAAGCTGTTGGTCGGGTTGCTCTTGTGTGTCTGTTTTGAATTAAACCTAAGTTGGCACTTCCCTGGCTTCAAGCAGTTCACCAAAATCGTCAACAATGTCTTAATCGCCGGGATAATGGACAATGAAATACAACAAGACATGATGCAGAACGGTAGCAGCCCGTACACTGTGGAAGTACGAAACCATTTATTTTGCTGGTTAGCTTACGTAGTTTACCAGTGGTGTACCCAGGATTTTCCAAAGGGGGTGTAAAATTTAGAAGTTGCCTCCTGGTTGGGCCGCTGCCCAACAAGGGCGAGAAAATTCCTTCAAAAATGTGTTTAAAAAGCATCTGAGCTAAAATTGACAGAATTTGTTTTAGTACTTTAAAGTGGCCTGGTTGGGCCTCTGCCCGAAATTTTTGAAAATTTAGCCTTCGAAAACGCATTTAAAAGGTATTCCGAGCATGTATAACAGTTTTAGTACATAATTAATTCATTTCTCTTGTTTTTGTCTAATTTTTCCTTCCTAGCTTCCTCCACCGCAAGGGAGGTGTACCATACCCTACAACCCTGGATACGCCACTGCAGTTTACGAATTTGTAGAAAATCTGCGGACGCTTAGCGGATCTGCATAACGGGTTGGAAGGAGGTGAGATGGAGAAAAGCAATAGAAAGTTTCTTGGGCTCAGAAATCCGATGGCCAATTGGGGATACTTTGCCGTCTCTATGAAAGGATGTGTTGATGCACTGCGAGACCCAAAGTACCACAAATACTCGGACTGGCTAGACCAATATTCGGGGTTTCACGTGGGAAAACGGTACGCCAACCCGTTTTTATTATTGAAAAACTAAACTTGCATCTGTGATTTAGAGGACCGCTTTTGAATTGATTGATACCTCAAACAGTTGCTGTTCTCACTGCGTGTACTGTACTGTCTATACGTAAATGTGTTCGTTCACACTTGCCACAGTCCCTTTAATACTCGAACACTATGCCGCACGCGAACACAAAACCAGTTGTAGTAGTTTTGCGATTTCGAACAATGTGACATACGTACTGTAACACTTTGTAAAGAGTGACAGACATATTACTGGGTGATTCACACCTCCCGCCCGGTTTCGCAAGCTCAGAACTTTTTTGTTTGTGGTCTGAATCGGCTGATTTTTGGATATGTACATACGTGGACCTACTTCGCAATTTACGGTTTCAAATTTCCGCTTGTTTCACTACGAGATGTCCGAAAACGTGCATTTCTACCGCAAACTAAAATTTCTAACATTGGTGCTAAAATGGTTGGCTAGTGCGCGATTAGGCAAGTGTTTTGTTGTAGCGATTGACGCTTCATTTAGGTTCCAACACAACCCGACGTTTTTAGCAGCTGCGATGGCTTTTTCAGCGAAGAAACGTGCAAAATGCGCGGCGTGGTTTGAGTAGACCAAAAGCACTGTGATGGGAGAGAGTTCCGCCTGGAATTTTGAGAACGTGAGCCTCCAAGCGATCCCAGCATCTGCTGGTGGCATGAATCGCTGGTGGAAGAGGGAAGTGTGCGCGACAAAACGGATAAACACTGCTGGAGTACTACCATCGGCTGCAGAAAGTGATTGAAAACAGTAGTGGTATGTTTAAGTGCATAACTAATTAGTGTGTGCAATTTTTTCAATTAGAAACAGTTAAATGTCAACTATGTCCACGTACTGTACTACTATTATATAAAAAAAAATCAACCGATTCGGTCCACAAACAAAAAACTTCTGGAGCTTGCGAAACCGGGTGGGAAATGTGAATCACGCCGTAATATAAACGTTTTTAGTTTGGATTACGAGGGTACGCATGAAGATACGATCCAATACTTTGCAGTCAGTCGAAAATACTTTCAATCTGTTCGCTATCTGAGCAGATGTGAACAGCGAAGATGCGACTGTACGAAGAAAGACCCTAAGAACAACAATGACTGCTCTTGGGCCTGGAATTACCCCGGAAAAGACTTATCTGTACTATAAATGCAACCTAAAATAAAGCGTCTATATAGGTAACCTGCTTAGATGCCGTATACCTATCGATGGGACCCTGAAAACGACAACTCAGAAAAGAGCGGACAAGGAATTTATCTAGGCTTCTCCTATCCACTACGAAAGGTTGGCTTTAAAAAGGCCGAATGCGTGGTTTGGCTGGGAACCCAGAATTCCTGTCTGCAGTGCTTCAACCGGTAAATCATTTATGACCGTTTCCATCAGACCAATAGCAAATTACCGTTGGCAAATTAACCTCGTGTTTTTCAGTTCCTGCAGCTGTGCACTATACATTTCATACTCCAGCAGTCCGAACGTATAGCTCTGTTGACAATAAACATCTCTCACTTTTAGACGCACTAAACCCTACCGAACTACAACGGCCTGCTACACGCATTTTGGTCAATACAAAATCTTGGAGACAAGACCAAGCAAAGAATGAAGAAGAATGATATGGAAATCTGTGACGACTCGTCAATAAACGGTCGGCCGAATCATCTACGTCTATATACGCATAGAAATATCCGAACAATTAAGGGCAACAAATAATAAGGCATCTCTGGCTACAGCTCATAAACCCGTTCGATCAGAATTCCGTTTGCATTGTCGTCCAGTCCTGAAAACGGCTGCTTGTTCAGCCCACCGTTGGGGGCCTGCAAAACGGACACCTTCATGCTGAGTTTGCTCCGCGCACGAATGACGTGGCCGGGCGGAACTCCGTTCAGCGGCAGATCGCCCGGCAGTTCTGGTTCTTCGTCGGAGCCGAACTCGATGAACTCATTCTTCGGACTCCGACAGCACAGTTTGTCGGTGAATTTTCGTACCTCGTCCCGGATCTGCTTGTTACACGCGTAGTAAATCGGTAATCTACAAGCACAGATTGCGTTACTCATCACAAGAGGGCGCGTCGATCACTTTTTACACGAATCTCTTTCTACAGTATCAATTCTTCAGAATTACGGTATTCACAGGCCTCACGAATTGTGTAAAAGAGAAAGAAGACGTTCTCACACCTGATAGCGCCGCATAGAATAGTGAGAAGACTCGTGACGTCAGTAGCGAAAGAATAAAAGGCGCCGCCGTGCGCCGTGCGCAAGCTGTCGATGTCGACGTGTTCCCAGGTGGTGATGCAGACATTGAGCGAGTTCATGATCAAGTAGGTGGTCACGATTGCTGCCAACATGCGAGTAGCGGCGCGCAGATTAGACTTTCGTTTGCGGGCCTGCTTTTTGCCAAGAACCATGGAAATGACGGCACTGCGCATCTCAACGTTGCGTCTGGTGTGATGCAGTACGAGGCAGTTGAGTGAGAGTAACATGAAGAAGGGAAGGAAGACGTGGAAAACGTTTCGGAACCAGAACATCCAGTAGGTATAATAGAGTTCATTGCGAGCGAGGGCTGACTGGTCTAGGTAGACTGCAGTGAAACCTGTACAGTTGGGTTGTCGTGTCACTTGCAGTTCGAAGTATACGGTGCCCTGCAAAAACTTGACCGCTGTGGTTTGCTTGCGGTCTCAGATTACGTAAACAGCAGGCTTAGAGGCTTAGGTTAGTTAACAATGCGCACCCCCACAAGCCTGTCTGGCGCTTCTCTTTGAGTCGATAAACATAATAATTTACGCTGCAGAGCAGTTGCTACTCTGTGGTAACAGACACCGGGTCAGAAGGGTTTCCGTTGTACGCAACATTAATAATTTGTTGACCGCCTCTTAGATTTCACTCTCAGATGAAACTCGATACACAAGTACAAGTCAAAACAACATTTTCTAAGTTGTTGACAAGAAGACATCTATGTATTCTGATCTTTTTCAGAATGAAAAATTGCAACAGTTGAAAAAACAGGGCCAAAATCGAGTTTTTCTCACAAGTCAAAGTAATCAAAGATTTTGAAAATACGTAATTTTAAATAAGCGTGAATTTGTTGTCTTTTTTATTTGCGCTTTTAAGTTTGTACTTTTTCTAACTAACTTGCTGCAATAGTATGCCTTCAGTTTTAAAAGCACAAAAACTTGAAGAATACATAGTTCATGCCTTGACAAAAAGATTTACCTTGCTTATAACAGCGAATGCCAACACAATAGAAACAGCCAACAGTCGCTGCCGCAGGTAAAACGGACTTGCTGTCCAATGCGCTACAACAAAACAGCAAAACCTTTTTTCACATCAAATTGAACTACCGAACTGACTGACCTGTGGTACAGTACCTCTCCACAGATGCAGCGACAATCATATACGTGGCGGCAGTAATGCTAATCTGCGCCAGGGTAGCAAGAAAGACGACGTACGAATGCCAGAGAAGGTAGAGTGAAAGGATTCGGAAGTAATCCATGACGATTGAGATGGGGAACACCATAACATAAGAGAACTCGACAGAAATGTCGCAGAAGGAAAGACAGGTAAGGTAGAACAGATGAGACGCCACGAAATTCAGCTTTCGAGTGAACAAATAGATCAAAAAGCAGTTGTTCATCACGCCAGTGAATGCTAGCGACGAGCCGAACACGGAAACCAACCAAAATCGCTCCGACGAATACATCATAGGTTGGTAGATACAGTTGTTCCTTGGTGCCGATGACTGATTCAAGGTCTGGTTCAAGGTCGCAGGGTTCATAGCGGGGCCAGAGCAGAGACTGGTGGTCTAGTCCGGCCGAACGCAACTGGCGGCCCTCATTTAAAACGTCCAATAGACAAGGACGAATGTGTTAGCAGGCCCGGCTAGGTGGTCTGCAAAGGGTTTATTGAACCGACGGCGCAACTCGGCCGAAAATATACAATGTACAACTCCCGGGTGGAGTGCTTTGTCGCTAAAAGCTCGGTGGCTTGTTAACGCGCTCAGAAACCGAAACAAACATTAATTTTTGAGGTGCCTAAAAGGCTTTTAACTAGAGACCAGTTTGTTATAGCTTGTCGCTGTTGACTGGCTAACCGATTTGACAGATGTCGTTGGCCATAAAACGCATTTTCTGTTTTCGTTCTCCTCCAAACAAGCTGTAACCTGTATACGTAATGTCTAGTATAGTACAATAATAATCTAGGCTGGACACTTTTGTTTCTTTCTGAGGGATGAGGAGTTTGACGGAGAAGAATTGGAAAAAACCAAGATAATGGTGCGCACGTCATGGGGGAGTATCCGAAATCAGTTGCACTATTCTTAGCTCTGAGCTAACTTCAGATTTTAGCTGGCAGCCTCGTAAAGGTTTATTGCAGAAGGAGGGTTCAACAAACCAAACAACAGATGGACTTTAAGTGGGCACTTTTCAACCGATAACGTTCTTTGAACTAGAGGCATTTTACGGTGACATGAATTTGCGAAAAGACGATTAACTGCGCTCAGCGGCTTAATTGAACGGAACCGCATAACGGTGCACCAACGCACCGAACTAATCGAATAAAAGCTGAGCTTGGTCTGAGCCAGCCCCAGACAGCCTACAAAACCTATTAATCGGCTAACTGTTTTTGCTGTTTTTGTCGGGATTTACGTATTCTTCAGGACTACGCTTGCAATACTATGCTATTAGCTTGGTGGTACAGTAGGAAAACTTTCAAGCTGTTCTTCAAACAAGACCAAACAGACTAAAATGTAAATTAGGTGTTTGTTGGGCAAGACCGGATACAATAGAGAGTTTCTACCGGATCCCGATGCAGTCAATATCCGGAAAACAGAATCCGGATATGTATGTGCTCGATATTTAAATTGCCCACCTACGTAAATCTAACTAAAGACTTTTGGAATAAAATCTAAATGTATTGCGGTTTTGATTATTTTAGGAATATGGATGAAACCGGATGCAGAAAATTATTCTGCATTCGTTGAAAAGGCAGATATACAATGTATATCTCAGGAAATTCCTTTTGATTCAAATGGCGAAATCTTCAAATCGATTCCAAAAGTGAAAACACTTTATCAGAAAATCAATTATTTTAAATAAAACCTTCAAAACTAACGGGGAATTTTAGTTTTGTTACTGTGGTATACATTTATATTCTCTTCTCAAATCTAGGCTTAGAGAACTTCATCGCTTAAATATGTATGCTGAAGTTTATGAAATTTAGGTAAATGGAAATGAAATAATGGCGGGGAATGAAGATTGCTTTAGTTTTCCACTAAAACAAATAGCCAAAATAGCTAAAATTGGTTAAAATACTGTAAATCTGTGTTGCGGTACTGAATACTGATATCACATCCGGCATAAGCATATCCAGATCCGGATATCCGATCGGGCCCTGCTTGTTCGGTACTAGACTAGTAAGATGACAGTGGTACCTCTTGAGGTACTTATCACTGCTCAGCTCAGCATAGACAGAGGACTATTGTACTAAACGTTCTTTCAACGAATTCTATGGAAACAAAACATACTACCTACGTATTTTTCAAGATTTCTTATTTTACGCATAGTTGGCTGCCAACTATTATATAAGTACAACAAAAGCCAGAACAGTATTCTGTTCAGTCTATGCCAAGCGCTTCTATTCGTGTCGAGCACGTACGTAGGTACACAAATCAATTCTGCAATTAAGGCACACGACAGGGTTATCGGCTGGTTCGGCATTCGTAATGAACATCTATGCTGGGGTTAGTCTCTGTCCTTGGATTAGCCATGCAAAGTTAAGCCCAGAGACTAAAACACTGACTACGGCTGCTAATGGAAATGGAATAATTATCAGAGAACTTCAGTTTACTTTCCTCACTAGTTATACATGTACGTACAGCAGCGTTCCTAGTTTTACAGTAGATAACGTACATAGAACGGAACGGCATAGTACGGTACAATGAAAAGGACGAAAACCAAAACTGAAACAACAATAAAGTTCAACATTTAGCCCATTTTTAATCACTACTATACTACGGGAATCTATCGAAAGTTTTCGTGAAAATCACGTGACATACGGTAAGACGCGACCGTAACTTGCACAAATATCTCCCATGCAAAAGTTGCCGAAAATTTAGTACTTGTACAGTACTGCCCCCACGCCACACGTTTTAGATATACGCTTATGCTTACGCTAATGCATGGCTAAGGTTAGGAATTAGGATTTAATTTAAGCATTAGTTCATGCTCTAGCTTAGCTTTAGACCAATGGTTAGGCTTAAATTAAACGCCCTACTAAGAGGGAAAGGTTTCTTGTATGATTCACCAGACGGTATCGTCGTCGCGTCAGTTAGCCTTTAATGCATCCTAATCCTAGTCGGACCGCAAATTGCACTATTACCGTATCAACTCAATGGATTCGCGTCCAAAACCGAATTTGATTTAAACGAACAGCCTTCCGATCGATTCCCTTGGTACGTATAACTAACTAAAAGGCAGATTTCTAGAAAGATGAACAACCGAAGGAGTACTAGACTAGATTAAAGCGATGTGCCAGGAGTTTAGGAGGTTCAATGAGCCGTTACTTTTTCATGTCACACCGTTTGCGCTAATAGCCCCTTAGGGTAGCAGAATCAATTGGTTAAATAAAACTATGTCACGTTGGGGATTGCCGTTTTGGAGAAACAGATCTTGCTTTTGCAAAATCCAGCAGAGCTAATAGAAAATTGCCTGACTCAATCGTAGCGCAATACAAAGAGCCTTCGTGTGGGGCGTGAATAGCCTATTTTATTTGCTTTCTTTATCACTGAAGCACGTTGAAACTTGTGTTAGTCGAGAAAACAGAGATAAAACCGAGATTCCAGACACTGGAAAATTGATCGAAAATGGCAGGGAAGAGTTCTCCTCGACTAATTACAAACCGTTTGCAGCATTCAGTATTAAAAATTTGATCACAAGTAGCAATAATAATAAATAATAATATTACATGTTTTGGTTTCTTCCATGTCTGGTCGTTTTTCGTCCTCTCTCCAACTTAGGAACGGTTCGGCCAAAAATGGAAAAAAACAAAATCACGAAAACCATAATAAAAGTTTTCCTGAAACGGAGCAAAAACTGATAGCTTTCAACACTTGTATTCCCATGTCTTATCGATCGCCGAGTATCACAGAGGAGGTTGCAAGAGAAACAAAAATTAACAAGAATAAATTTCAAATCAAAACAATAGTTTAAGACAAGATGGTATTGTCGAAGAATGAAGAAACAAACGGCATTCTGAGAAAGAGCAAGCATAACAGGTTGTCTGTACAGAAAAACTTGTTCACTCTCATAAGACAAAAGTTTGCATATCGTGACACAGAAAGCTCCAGAGGCCAAAGTAGCTGATATTCAAAACGACAACATTTATTGCACCGTTTTTTGGTTCCAACAACAAACGTATTTTAGTCTCGCTGCTGCTTGGCCGGCTCGTACTCCAGGCCCGGGTCGAACTGTTCCAACACGTACACCTAAAATTTGCATAGGCCGAATCGGACCCAACTAGCAGCCGAAGACTCACATAATCGGAGGAGAGTAATCTGAGCTCATCGGGAGGATTTGTGATTACGTACCGCTTGTTGGAATCGGGAGCCACTTGATCGTGCAACCGGTACAAACCAATGCACAGCATGCCGTGCTTTTTGAGCGCCTGTGTGAACATATCACCGTACGTTGAGCCCGTCTGAAGTCAAATCTACCGTAATATCCGCTCAATCGCGCTGTCGAACAGTAAGATAGCAGGTAAGCGGCCCGTTACCCCCACCTTCCAACAATAAATACGTTATGAAGAGCGGTTTTCCCGGTGGGGGCAAAGGACTAAGAATGGTTTCTCACTCTGATGCCTTGGAAAGGCCCATCCTGCAGAGGAATCTGAGCAATGCGACACCTATCCCTGTTCTTCATAGTTTCGTGCGTGCTGTAGCCGCCACGAAGCCCGGCGCCCTCGGCCAGAATCAGTTCCAGCTCGGGAGTGGCGCCGCCAGTCACCAGCGTGCGGATAAGTGTTAAGGCCGAGTCGTTGAAGTATGTCTGCAAGGTTTGCTTTTGTTTTTTGCTGCTCTGACTGGTGCACAGTGACCTACAGTGCTCATCAGTGAGTCGAGCACACTGATAGCGAAGGCGGTGCCGCAGGCGAATGGCTGCGTGAGATACAGTTCGGTATCGGGATCATCATCGTCATCTTGATCCAGGAATTGAACATTGGAATCATTCACTGAAATTTTTTTAGCGAGGAGTTCAGGATATCAGGTTTACAAGAGCCCTAACTAGCAAGAAAACTTTCTTCCTGCTGGACTATGTACGTATTTTCCCTAATCTTTTTTGGCATCTTTCACACTGAACAGGTGATTATAGGTAACCAAAGACCTACCGGAGTTTTCCACTTAGTATCCCAGGGGATATAACACGGAAAATCACGTTTCTCAGTGAAAACATTGTCGCCAGTTAATATCCCAGGGATATTAACTGGACAAAGCCATGGGATATTAACTGGAAGCAGCATGGGATTTTAACCGTAACAATGTTTTATCATAGATACAGTATGCATGTGTGAAGAAAATTATTACAAATTTGACATAAACATTGCCGCCAAATAATATCCCATGGGATATAAAGCGGAAGAATGTTCCATGTAATATCCCAGTGGGATATTAAGTGGGGTGGGATAGTAAGTGGAAATCTCCGGTACTTGTTTAACCAAAACCCAAGTCTAAGCCCTCCGGACTAGAGGTAGTGTTGTAAAACGGAACAGGCATGCCGATAGAGTCTGTGCATAGTTTACCGAGCTCAGTGATCATGGGTACATTGGTACCAAATCGCGCTCCCTTCTTCTGGAATGAAATGGGACTTCCCAGAGGACTGAGACCACCTGATCCCTGGGGCAGTGGGTAGAAGCCAAGTGTGTCATCGAACTGCATCGCCTTGATGTTAAGGGATGCCAGAATAGCCTCCTTGTCGGCCAACGTCGGGTCTTCATTAGGGTTGGGTATCCGTGCCGACACTATCACGCACATGTCGCACAAATTTATATTGACTGCACGCAAGTCGGCGCGTGACAAAGGCGACCCCTGCAACAACCAGATGTTCACGTCACGACTGACTAAAGGAACGTTTGCTCACATTGAGAATAGATATCTTTGGCAGGTTGTACACGGTTTTCCACTCCCGTTTGAGATATTCCACGTCGCCCACAATCACAACGTGCTTGAGTTCGTGGTAGTGAAAGTTTGAGGCGCGTAAAGGCATCACAAAGTTACGCAGTCCGATCAACGGACTGTCCTTGTCTGCGAACAGACAAATCACTACGTGACCATTCAGCACTGTCATTGCTGCCTGGTGTCTGTCCTGAAATTCGGTCAGAGTTCAACATTGAGCACAGAATAGCAGTTTCCATGATTAATTAGTACTTCCCAAGCCAACATTAGCATCGATTATAAAGCGAGTGGCGGTTAAGATTTACTTAAGCTTTAGGATTGGCCGACCACTTACTCTTCCAATGCTAGTTGGGTTCTGGAACAACAGGACTTGGGTTTTGGTAACGTAGTTGAGCATATAAATTTTGCTACAATCAGGATCGTTTTGAGATTTATTGAAAACTAAGCGAAAACGCATTGAAATGACAGGAAAATGTCTGTTGTCTAAGCAACTCTTTTACCAGAATGCACTCCTCAATGGACCTAGCTGGACACCAGTGGAACATGCCGGTGCTGTCATATTTCATTTCCTGCTGTTCGAACTCCTTCGAGATGTCAACACCCAGTCCATCGGGCGGAATGCTGAACGAGTTCTTGCGACCACTGGAAGGCCTGAAATCAGTCTACACTGTGGTGAAGAGCTAAGAAGCTGTGTGGAGAGGCCAACGCACGACAGCAGCAGCCGCCACCAGGCAGCAGCAGCAGCAGCAGCAGTAGCAGCAGCAGCATGAGCTAAAGGCACGAAAACACAGATGGTCTATACTTCTACGTAAAGGGCGGCTATGAAAGGGCTAGTGGTGAAACGCGCAACAACGCAGGCCACGCCAGTTGACAGGAGAAAGGCAAACCAACGGGTGAAAGTGGGAAACTCATGCACAAAGATGGTCCCCACTGCCGAATGACACTAACATGTTTACTCAGTTGGCCAAACGCTTCTTCAATCTTTTAGCTGTTCCCAGCCAAAGGCGCTCCTCTGATTTACGATAAGTGCATTTTTGCTACACTACATAAATCTTCTTCTGGGCGGCTTGGCAGCGCGGGAGAGTTTTAGCAGGGAAATGCTAATCAGTGCAGTCATTCAGTAGAGGACAACCAGAGGCCAGGCATGGTGAAAGCAACAAACGGTTAGACAAGGCACACATTAGTGTTTTACATGAGTTTCTGAATCTCGTAGGCCAAGCGGAAGCCCTTGGGGTTATAAATGTCGCGAATGTCTTTGGGTCGATTTTTGACCGGTGACTCGTTGGGACTGAAAGAGGAGCAGTGAGATTGTTGTTAGAAAGGTGCGCTCAGACACAAACACACAAGTTCATAGCAATGCACGCTGTTCATAGTTAGCCCATCTTACAGAGAGACCACAGCACAGGCATCAATCACGAGAAAGAAGCGGCACACACATACACTGGCCATTTACACATCAATACAGTACACACACGCCACAATGCGCGCATCGAGACCACCGCCTAGCCCATTTACCGTTTCAGCAGAATAAAGTCTGCGCTCTGAGACTGACTCGGCTCTTTGAACCTTAAACCGAACACCGCACTCCCGGGCCGGTCACATAACCACTCACCTATCTGAATGTGGTCCCATCGCTCGCGTTTTGGCCTTGTTGCGGTCAGAGCCACGCCTTTCTATGTTCCTGTCGATCACATTGAGCAGGGGAGGGTTGCTGGGAGGTTGTGCGCCAGGGCCTTGGCCCGAGCTTCTGGCTGAAAGACAGAGACAGTTCAGATTGTCATCTTCGCATGGTACTAAGCTGGCTGTTGAGCCCAGCTTCCGAGGCAGTAGACAACAGCGACACGTGCAGAGCCTGTCTGGAGCTGTCGGTCTGTGAATGTGTCTGTTAGGTGTGTTGTCAGAGTGCAGACAAGCAGCAGCCAGTCAGCAGTGCTGAACATGCGCACATGCAGCTGAAGCACGTCTCTACTACAGTGGAAATTGGACAGCTGAGAAAAAGAGACAGAAAGAGAACTGTAAGGCCCAATTTCCGCAGAATACAGCGAGAAACGACAGCGGCACAGGACGAGTGGGCTGTCACTCACATGACATGCGTTTTGCTTTAATGCGGGCCGAAGGGGTTCTAGCTAGCAGCAGTTCCTCGTCCACAGCTGCAACACAACAAGGCACTCTACTCTCTATCGGGGCTAGACAGTGCACACCACTGCTCTACAGTAACATTCAGTCTGTGAAAGAATAGTACAGAAAAGGTTACAACACTAGAGAAAAGACTGGACTGTGTTTCTGGGCTCTGCAGTAGGGCGGCACCGCTCTGCCAAGCAAGCGGCACTCTAATTGCTGAGCAGAGCTCTACTCTGGGCTACCAGGGTTACCACAGCACGCGCTATTTTTACCTGAGTAGTTAGTAAACTCATAGTAGCTGTCGTTAGCAACGCCTTCAAAGTCAACTGGTTAAGCAAAGCAACCCGATGAGTCAATGACAAGAGTTGGACAGATTTAGTCAGAAGCTTTTAGCTGTTCCCAAGAGAGGCAGAGGCAGACACAGATTTTACCGTCAAAAGAGTTCGAATTGTTATCAGTATTGTAAGAAGTTTCCGAAGGGGTGGCCTCAATTGTGCGACACTCAGTTGTCCTGGACTCAGGTGAGTCTAAAGTTATTTGCCTAGTCAAGTTTTTGTATGGTTCTACCATGACACAAAATTCAAAAAGACAATGAATACAAAGAAGAAATTCAGGCCGATGACTAAATAGTGAAGGTGAGTATACCTGTTGCGCGGTTTGCAATTTGGACCTGCTTCACACCTTTGCGGAACAAAGCCACTGAAAGATAAATAGAGATTACAGCACCAGAAGCTGATGCCTGCGATCTTTACACTTACAATTTTTGCATTTGCACTTTTTGATCAAGTTGACATCATGCACATCTTCATGACAAGATTTGCAGTAGTAGAAGGCTCTAAAATAGATTTTGGTTGTAGTTGAATAAAGGGAGAACATTAAGGACCTCTTGACTTCATCAGCAGACTGAGCAATGAAAAATCCTTGGGTTTGAGGCTGAATCCTGATGTGTGGTCCTGGGTTGATGGCTATGTTGCATTCCTTTTTCTCATCATCTTTCAGCTCAATCGCCATCAAAAGCAGACCCAGTTTTGTGAAGAGCAACCTAAAACAGTTACTAGCTTGCAGAGTGTCCGCTTTGCTCTACATTGCATCAGCGCATCAGCGTAGCACGCGCAACCACAACACCACAACCAGAGAGAGTTGGCTATTGCAACATCTGCATCTAGTGCACTGCAGGCCAACCACCTCTGCAGCTCAGCTCGCCACAACTGCTTGATGATTTTACTGGCATGGGATGAGACAGAGAAATGTTAGCGAAAGAGTCCGGAGGGATTGGGGTGTCAGGAGGAAGGGAGAAAGATGTCAAAGATGGTGCAAGCAGGTCGGAGAGACACGGCACACCCATATACATTGCTTGGCTTGGCTCGGCAAGCGGGTGCACCACTTACTCAGCCGCCTCAGGAAAGGTCATGCCTAAGAAACTGTGCGACAGGGTCTCTGTGTACATCTCCATGCCTGCACCGCACAGATAAAGATTGAGCCACTCAGGTGTGCTGGATGACTGAAAACGGCAGAAAATCAGAAAATACGCCCTGGCACTTACTCTGAAGCTTCAGGAAAGGTGTGCCCCACAAAGCTGTGTGACAAGGTCTCTGTGTACATCTCCATACCCGCGCCACGCAAGTAATCGTTTAGCCACTGCGGAGTGTGAGGAGACTGAAGACACAACACCGATCAACTCCTTACAATTGTGCAAAAGTCCTTCATGGCCTTGAGGCTCACAGCTAGTGAGGACTTTAAGAATAAAAAATCATACTAAAGCCCAGTTAAAGAAAAGTACTGAAATGCTGTTTTAAGTAGAACAGCAAAGGAATGATATTGAAACATACTGTTCTGAAAGATCTCATGGCAAACAGGTTGGCCATCATGGTGGAGAAGCCAGGTGCTAGGCAACTCTGTGCAATGAAGCCTAGCTTGAGCTCTGCCAAACAAATGACATCATCACCACGACGCCAATCCCAGCTTGGTATATTGAGCAAATAGGCCTTAACAAATACTACATGAAGACTGTTATGGTTTTACAGAGTGAACCTGACCTTATTGTGGTATTGCATAAGTTGAACGATCACCCGAATATCAGCAGAATAGTTTTTGATTGAGATAACGCGCATGATGTTGGCTGCATCTTCAGCATCAGGATCTGGACTGTACTTGTTAGCCAAAACCAGACACGCATCAGCATCATCAACCTGAACACAGCAACTGCAGCTTGAAAAGAATGAAGAAATGAGAGTACCTTGACCCGCGACAAGTCAATCGAATCCATCACTGTACCTTGCAGAAACTCGACCTTGGTGAAGTGTCGTTTGAACAAACCTTCCAGTTCCAGATCGGGAGGCACTCTGCAAGCAAGTTGACTTGTGCAAGACCAGTGGACTAAACAGGAGCTCTAACCTGTGCAGGAAGACAACCTCTACATCCACATCTTCCCTGTCTTCATGCAGGAAGTCCTGCAGGAAGTGGCTGACTGATTCAAAGGTGATGTAGCCGCACACTACTATGTGCCTGAAAAGGGGGGCTCGGGCAGGAAGGGCAGAGGAGAGTGAGTGGAATACTTTTTGCCGTGCTCTCCCTTGTACTCGCCGCCGTACTTCTGTCTGGAGCCAATGAGGTCGGCGATCTCGGGTACATAGCTGGCAAACATGGCCTGAAAGCGAGGAGTGCAAGAGAAGGTGTGCATGCAGAGCTGCCATGCAGAGGCGTGGACGAACGAGTGCTACCGTACCAAACCGCCCAAGATGAAGAACACCATGAACAGTCGGCCAAGCGACGTATAGCAGGTGATGTCGCCATAGCCCACAGTCGACATGGTGACCATTAGAAAATAGACGCAGTCCCAGTAGGTGATTCGTTGCGGATTTTCAAAGTTGCGCCATGGGTCGCCGCTGTTTTCCAACTGGAAGGCAATTGGATGAGCATGTGCTAGCTACCTTGGGAATGGATGGGCGCGCTGGTTAAGAGAAAGAGAGTAGGGCCCTGTTTTTTACCCATAAGGCACACCATCGATCGCGGTTTGTCTTTGTTCGCGGCTATGTTTTGATTAGGCTGGACGAGTCGATCACTAGCGGAGCTAAACTGATCAAATTTGCAACGATCCTCATTGGGACTGGCTGGTCGGGCTGGCTGGTGGCAGGTAGGCACTCGTTCGTCATGTCATGTTCCTGCGCCGGTGCACCACACAACACGCACACAAGTCACATCGGTGTCAACACAACACTTCATTCAAACGACTGACTGCACAATGTGCGTGTGTGTTTGCTGCACGCACTCCCAGAACACTGTTGCTGCAAAACTTTAGAGAGACGTTAGTGGAAAATTAACATGTTAATGAGTCTGAAGCGTAAAATCTGAGCAGGTCCATTACGTCCACTGATGCACTTTGCACGTGAGCTCAGTTAGAGCTCATATTTCAAGAAAGAAATTGCAATTGCTGACTTATTTCATGATACTGCCTAAGACGGTCCATATTAAGGCATAGCAATTTCGCTGCGAACTCAACTAAAAGCGCATAAAAACTCTATGCAGTTGAATCTAATTGTACCTATGCATATATTTTTCTTTGCCTGTAGCAGAAAACCATGTCTCTAGTCCAATGTGCAAGTTGTGTAAGTAAGTTACATACTATGCAGCACTGTCATAAGACAATTCAAGGAATTCACAAATTGTCCGCAAAGCTACCACCTACAGGCAAATTCAACGCTGTAGGGGAAAATTCCTTATAGAACCAGTTACTGACGGTCTAATTGTTCCTACGCAATTTCAAACTGTTCTGAACGATTTGCTGAAGCCTGAAGCGCGTTACCAAGTCAAAAGTTTATGACCGCAGTGCAGCGGAAACTGGCGAGAAAAAAGCTATTTAAGTTATAAACAAGAGAGCTGATTAAGCTGAAAGAGGTGGACGCAGTGGATGCTGGGTGCAAGCGCAAGCGCAGTGCATCAAGCGGCAGCAAGCCGGCCATGTCAGATCAGTTCCGGCAGAGGTGAGTGGTGGGAACGAGGGAACAAACATGACAGAACGAGCCAACCGATCACTCACCAGACAGCCCAGTATGATGAAGACCATCGCCAATCGTCCGCAGGAGGTCGTGCACGCTATGTCTCCATATCTGTAGTGTTGGCACGTTCACCGGCAGTCTCTTACTCCCTTCCCGAGAAGGGCGCAGAGACTGCATGGCGCAGAGTAGTGTTTTAGGCGCAAGAAGCAGCAATGCAGCCAGATGGGATGCCAACACTTACCCGACAGTGGACATAGTGACCATTAGGAAGTAGACACACTCCCAATAGGTAATCCTGTGTGGGTTCTCAAAGTTTTGGAACGGATCGCCGCTGTTTTCCAACTGCAAGTAGAAAACATAGCTCTCTTACCGAACAAAAACCACAACCAGGTACAACACAGACAACGACATCACACGAAGCAACAAATACACATGGGCATGGTTTTAGAGAGGCTGTACGCACATTCCGAAGCAGAGAAGGACAGAGTGTTTTAGAGAGCGTTTCAGCTAAACTCTGAACCAGTTTGGAGAGGAGCCAGTCAAACAGCCAGGCAGTGAGCAGTCTGTATAGTGACTGACTATGTAGAGAAGCAAGCAAACCGACCAACTGGACAAAGGCATGCAAGGAACAGGTGCACAAGAACAGTAAGACAGAAAACCGTAGATGGTGTCGGTGGTGGTGTGTTAGGCACAGGACCAGGAGACAAGCGCGCCCAGCAACGTACCAGATGGATGAATCCAGCGCCGGTGAGCGAAACGGAAATAAAAATGGAGACTAGCTGAGTGAGGCGGATGGTCGAGGAGGTCTTGAGAATGTTCAGATACTGCAGAATGTCCGGCACTGTCATGAGGCGCAGCGCACGCAAGAACCTCAGCCCTGAAAGCCCACTCAACGTTGGCCACGCGTGATCCACTGCAGACAGACAGAATAGGCCTGGTGGTAACTGCCGAGTGCTAGTGGGAGACGCATGCACACATGCAAATCAACCAAAGCTCAACAGAAGGCACTGCCAGTGTTGCCGCTGGGCATGTGAGAAGACTGCTGACCAAGCCAGGCCAAGACTGGTGGCCCTGAGTGAGGGCAAGCCGAGGGAGCAGAGAGAGGGGCATCGACAAGCCACACACTCACTAAATGTATAAATCCGGCGGCCGTCAGAGACACGCTGACGAAGATCGAGACCAGCTGGGCCAGACGGATGCCGGACGAGGTCTTGAGCACGTTCAGATACTGCAATATGTCGGGAACTGTCATCAGCCTCAAGGCGCGCAGAAATCGCAGGCCTGAAACCCGCCGCTGCACAACACAAAGCCTGTCAGTTGCAACTCAAAAGGTGCCATAGAACGAGTGCACGGTCTTCTGGTGGACGTTGCAGGGTGGACACCGTTACAACAACTGTGAGAGGGTGACAACAGGGACCGGTGGTACCACTGAATCAATAACTACTACCGAAGCTAACAAAAGGCTTTTCGCAAATAAATCGTATGCCATCTTTGACAGTATTTCTGTCACCTCACCTCAAAGTCGGCTGAAAGGTGGTGGTGGTGGACTGAGTGGTGCCAATAAAGAACTTACCTAGCCAGTTCCTCTGCAGATAAATCGCCACGAAAGAGGGAGGGATGGTAAAGTAATCGACGAAACTGTACACCTCTAGCAAAAACCATACTTTGTCACTAGCAGCAATGAACTGAAACATGGTGCTCTAGTGATTTACGATGAAAAATGAAGCACATACTCGAATAAAGAAATAAATGAGGAAAAAAATGTTGAAAGCCAAGTCAATTTGTTGCGATGGACTCTCTGACCATGATACACAGGTCTCTACTTGAAAGCTTGGGCTGAAACAGTTTTGCTTTCACTGCAACACAACTCAACTTTTGTTAATTCAGAAATATCTTTGACATCACGTGTGGACCGGACCCACAGTGGAGTTTAGGCGTACTACGGTACTTAGGCAATGCATACGTGCCCGAAGGAAGTGGGCAATAATCGGTTTCGAACAAAGTCATTAGTACGGTCCCCTGACTTTAACATATTGCCGGCTTTGTGGGCCGCCGGCGGTCCGAACCAAGGCGGCATTTATCTCGTTTGTCCGTTACCAGGGACCGGAGTTATCGATTAAAATTTAATTTGGCCGCCAGTAATCACCCGATTTTTGGCCGGCCTAGCGCCAAATTATGGCCCATTGACTTACTGGGACGCGTCGTAAAAGTAGATAACCAGCGACCCGATGCTCAGGATGAAGACCAGAACCACCTGAAACAGAACACCTTCACTCAACCTGCACCCGTAATCAGTCACTACTGTGTGTACTAGAAACAATCTTTTGGGAGTTCTCAACTCCTTGGCTTGGATGCATAGTGGTATGAATGAAAATAACGATATTGAATTAAAAAGCCTGTCTCAAACTGGAAATGTACATTATTATATTGTAGGAGCATAGGAACCCTCCCCCGATTGAAAGAAAATTTTGGTGGTGCTCATACATTTATTTAATAGGTCATCCGCCGATGGGGGTTGGAGAGGTCTGGCGCCGGCCGGGGGATCTGAGCCCAAATTTTACGGGAAGGGATTGGGTAACGCTCAATAATCGCGAAACATCGTAATTTTGGGTTAAACCAGTCTAAAATCGCTAATTTTGGCTCAATGCTGCAAAAGAGAGTCGTTTTACAGGCGATTTTAGCAATTTTAGTGTCTGCAATTCTACAAAAATTGCAAACTTTTCTCCCTCCGGATGGGGGTATGGCTGGTAGTGGGGGTATTGGCCGGCGAGAGGAGGGGCAAGGGTGTATGCGGGTTACCTCCTAGCTATGATTTTTTGCTTGTTTTTTAGCTCTAAAGCTCTATTTGGCAGCTTAAAATAGCGATTTTTAGCCTTCTTACTAAAAAAACGTGCTAAAACGCATTTCCAGACGTTTTGGAGCTTTTTGAAATTTTGGACCCATCTGGGCTGGGCGAAACCCCCTCGACCCCCCCCCTACCTGACGGCAAGCCCAATACTCCCTCCGCCCACTCCGGGCCGGACCTGTTATAAGTATAAATGTATGGTTCACCAGCTTTAATTATTTTGTATTTAGCACTTTTCGGACAGACAAAAAACTAAGCAAACAAAATTGCATCAACTTTTGATACTTTAATTGTCATTGCCAACCGAAATCAGGCAGCCATCAGGCAGACATGTTAAGTGGGGGGTCGGCGGAATCGGCCGGCTTGGTGTGCGTTGGACATCCCTATGGCACCAAAGTAAAACCCTAAAACAGTTCCGTCCAACTCCCTCTGGGTAGCCTGCAATGGCCATCCATGGTTCTCTCTGATGGGGGTCATTTTCCATAGTAAAACTCGAAAACACCCCTAACGGAAATGGGCGTTTCTCAGGGGGCCGAGTTAGTTGAGGCACGTGCTAGCCAGCGTTCGAAAGCTCACATCATGGGCTTTCAGAATCTGCAATAAAATTTATGGTGATTTTTGTTGTATCAAAAATAATCGATCGCAAAATATCGATTGATCACGATTTTATCAGTTTTCAGCATCTGTCTAAAGTAGCTACAAAGGAAAATGGGATGACCAAATTGAGGTTTTCTGGTACGTCAAATTCATTGGCGACGCCCATTTACAGCTACGATCACTTGATCAATCGATGATCGATATTCGATCGATTATCGATTTTTTGCTCTGCAGATGACCCAACTACACAGGCTATGATGTTAGTGGTTTTCGGGCACGCTGATTTCAACCACGATGTCGGTTTAGAGCTATCATCGCGTTTTAATTCGATAATCGATATCGATTGATTATCGATTTTTTGCTGTGCAGATAAACAAAACACATAAGCTATAATCTCACTGGTTTTCAGGCATGCCGATTTCAACCATTATGTCGGTTTAGAGCTATCATCGCGTTTTAATTCGATAATCGATATCGATTGATTATTGATTTTTTTGCTGTGCAAATAAACAAAACACATAAGCTATAATATCAGTGGTTTTCGGGCATGCCGATTTCAACCATGATATTTTTTGAGCTATCATTGCAGTTTAGTTCGATTATCAATATCGATTGATTATCGATTTTTTTCTGTGCAAATGATCGAACCACACACACAGGCTATGTTTTTAGTGGTTTTCAGGCATGCCGATTTCAACCATTATGTCGGTTTAGAGCTATCATTGCAGTATAGTTCGATTATCAATATAGAATAGCGTTATAGGCTCCTGGCCCCTTCTAGTTTGTACATACGCTTTATGTACTACAAAACTCTGATTGCTTTGGAGCATGTAGTATATGGTCCAAATATTTTAGAATAGATTGTTCTGAAGTCTTGCTTTCTCTTTGTGTTCTGCACCAAAACCCATTTTATGTATGCGCCCTTCGATATACTTCCCGAGCCTAATTTTTTCCTATTGGAGTCCAGTTATTCTAAACACAGTTGGAATATTCAAAATGCCCATATATTGATTGATGCATTCACTATGGGTAAACGGACACCAGCTTAGCTACAACAAGTAATAGAAGAAAACGCATAAGGCGGAAGTTGTATTATTTCACCTATTCCACAAAAAAATCGATACTTGACAATCAATCGATATTGATAATCGAACTATACTGTGATGATAGCTCTAAAACGACATCATGGTTGAAATCGGAATGCCCAAAAACCACTAAAAACATAGCCTGTGTGGTTCGATCATTTGCACAGAAAAAAATCGATAATCAATCGATATCGATTATCGAACTAAAACGCGATGATACATCTAAACCCCTGCTCTAAACCGACATAATAGTTGACATCGGCATACCCGAAAACCACTGACATTATAGCTTATGTGTTTTGTTTATCTGCAGAGCAAAAAATCGATAATCAATCGATATCGATTATCGAATTAAAACGCGATGATAGCTCTAAACCGACATCGTGGTTGAAATCAGCATGCCCAAAAACCACCGACATTATAGCTTATGTGTTTTGTTTATCTGCACAGCAAAAAATCGATAATCAATCGATATCGATTATCGAATTAAAACGCGATGATAGCTCTAAACCGACATCGTGGTTGAAATCAGCATGCTCAAAAACCACCGACATTATAGCTTATGTGTTTTGTTTATCTGCACAGCAAAAAATCGATAATCAATCGATATCGATTATCGAATTAAAACGCGATGATAGCTCTAAACCGACATCGTGGTTGAAATCAGCGTGCCCGAAAACCACTAACATCATAACCTGTGTAGTTGGGTCATCTGCAGAGCAAAAAATCGATAATCGATCGAATATCGATTGATCAAGTGATCGTAGCTGTAAATGGGCGTCGCCAATGAATTTGGCGTACCAGAAAACCTCAATTTGGTCATCCCATTTTTCTTTGTAGCTACTTTAGTCAGATGCTGAAAACTGATAAAATCGTGATCAATCGATATTTTGCGATCGATTATTTTTGATACAACAAAAATCACCATAAATTTTATTACAGATTCTGAAAGCCCATGATGTGAGCTTTCGAACGCTGGCTAGCACGTGTCTCAGCTAACTCGGCCCCCTGAGAAACGCCCATTTCCGTTAGGGGTGGTTTGGAGTTTTACTATGGAAAATGGCCCCATCAGAGAGAACCATGGATGCTCCATTGCAGGCTACCCAGAGGGAGTTGGACGGAACTGTTTTAGGGTTTTACTTTGGGGCCATAGGGATGTCCAACGCACACCATGCCGGCCGATTTCGCCGACCCCCCACTTAACATGTCTGCCCGATCTCGGTTGGCAATGACAATTAATGATTATTTCAATTCACTGCCAAATAGCGAATAGCTGCCGCCCTAAATTCTATTTACACGGCCCACAAGGACAGCACTTTTCGGAAAAGAAGCCCCTAAAAATTGCCCGGGCTTATTTTAGATTTATCTTTCCGTAAATGCGCCCATGGGCTTAATTTTGGTTTCAACATTTTGTGTTTGAAGGGCATAAATGGCATGTAAAATGCGTGAAAACTAGCAAAAGCTTTCTGAAAAAATAAGGTAAATTGAGGGAAAGTTCGAAACAGTGAATGGAAAACGTACGATCGCAATTCGTTGACAAATAGCATAGAGCGATTGGATTTTAGATTGCGTTTAACTGAAAAAGGCCTACAAATGAAATTTTAATGAATTATTCCCATTACGTATTCTTAGGTTCAAAATGGGGGGGGGGGACAAAAAGTGCCAAAAAAACAAGCGCATGGACTTTATTTATGAAAAAACTGGTAGAATGCTTTGAGCACATTTTCATTCCAAAAACCAAACATTTTCCAGCTGCAAATTTGAATTTTACCTTAAAGTACGATTTGGTGAAAGACCGCCGTTTACACGCTTGATTTTATCGAAATAGGGCAAGCTCTGCTACAAGGATTGCAACTCAAGGCTGGAAACAGGAAATTACTTCAAGCCCTACTTAGGGCTGCATAGTATGCTCAAAGCCCTAAAGTTGTTATTAGCGTAGTAGGCAGGCTTTTAGGTTCCAAAGATTCTTATCAGGGGGTATTGGTCTATAATAGGAATTAGTCCAGACAAATGACTGCACCTACAGTATCCATGTCAATAAAACGCTTGCGTGCTTGGGTTCATTGCGCAGGAAACGGAGACCGTGCTAACGTGTGTAAGGAGCAGGTGTAGACATGAATAGTGAATGCGGTTGGGGCTAACGAGGCACCAATTACTGGCCGATTTGGCGCCCGGAAAGACCGTTCGATTCATAAGCCAGTTGAGCGCTCAGCTGCAGTGTGCACTATACGCAGAGGCCTCCCCTCCCCAGAGTGCGGCTTTACGGCGGCAGCTGCTTAGCGGTGCTTACACAACAAGGCCACAAACACTTATTGACACTGACTTTGCAGCTTGTCCACAATCGCAGCTAAGTGCCTTTGGCGCTGTGATTGATTAAGCAAGTCCGACAAGCGACAGTTAGCCGGCGTTCGGCTGATTAGTTTAATTACTGCCTCCCTCACCAGAATTCTTCCCGTGGCACTCTGGCCGGAGATCAGCTCTCCAGCCCAATCCTTCGCCTCCGTCATCCAGCCAATCGTCGCCTCCTGACCTTTCTTCGGCGGACCCTCTTGCGGTTGAGCCAGCGGATCCTTGCCGTCCTTCGACGCCGCAAACGTACTGTACTTGCCGTTGGCCATGCCTGCAGCAAAGCACCGATTAGAGGGATAAGGGCCGATCGATTAAGCACCTTCGTCGGCCGGTTCTTCCTCGACCAGTTTGTCCTTCCGCTGGCAGCAGAGGTGGGCCACAATGCGCCATGTCACCACCAGCAGCATGGACATGCAGAAGGTGACGATGCTGGAGAGCAGAAAGCACCAGTACTTGCGTTGTTCCAGACATTTCCTCTCTTCCTCGGTCATCTCCAGATACGCTCTGCAAGTGAAGCGGTGGGGTGGGCGGCTAGTAGCGACGATTAATTCCGAGACAGGCCGACCGTAAATTCCGGCACGACCTGGCCAGGCGGCGGGAGCGGGCGCTTTTTGCGCTTATTATTAGACAAGAGTGGGAGCACCGGTGCGCAGCCGAGGACCGATTGAATTAGTGGCCAAAGTGGCTGAGAGAGACATAATAAGCTGACCCAAGTGGGTGGTAGATCGATTGGGGAGGACATCCCGATTAGAAGCCAGCTTACAGCTACTACTACTGCACTACATACCCACCCCGACCTGCCGGCCCGGCTCCCGCTAGTACACAACAAAGCTGGCCCAAACACAACTGGCGGTGGGCGGTGGGCCGATGAATTACGATGCAACCAACTCACCGCGACGTGTTGCAATGCATGGGGTAGAATCCCGGTCCGTAGGGGTAGCCGAGCTGGCTTCCGCCACCCCACGGCCCTCCGCCTTTGGCTCTCTGGTTCATGTAGGAGTCGAGGCCGTGGCCCGCCATCCGCTGGGATTAGAGAGGATCAGGCTCTGGCCACTACTAGTGCCAGTGCATGTACATAGACAGAGAGAGGAGGGCTTGAACGAGCGCCCACTGAGACTACAGCCTCGCCAGTGCTTGAAACAGATCGATCGGCCCGGGACAAACGAGCCAGAAACAGATAGCCAACGATCAATAGCCTTACGGGCTGTTGCGTGGGGCTTTACCAGTCCCGACCCGTAACTCGATGATGCCGCCAAATGGTGGCTCATCTACTCGCCGGCTTTATGACACCTCCACTACACTACACCTAGCCCTGCCCTGCCCTGCCTGCCTGCCTCCGCCTCTCAGCCCGGCTGTCTGTCTGCTGAGATGATGTTTTTTGGCAGCCTCTGTCTTCCTCTCTACTGAGCACTCTCCAAAACGACACACAAGGGCTCTAAGTGCCACTTGAGGAAAAGCAAACAGTTTTTCTAACCACACCACTTAAGCTGTTTAGGTTGGAATGCGTTTGACAGCGTGAGAAAACTGAAACCGATACATCCATGCACCTAATACTGTACCTATTATTTTGTTGAAAACCTATCCTGTGTTCTGTAGGTACTCCAAAATTTCAGGTTAGTCCAGGTTCAGGTATCTTCAAAATTCAATTTCAGGTTCAGGTTGAAGTAGATCTTTCAAAAGTACCCAGATGTCAGGTTCAGGTACTCGAAAATAAGATCGAAAATCCAGTAAGTATACCTGCTATCGTACGAAACCCGTGCTGCTCCTTTGAGTTTTCGCATAAAACAGACTGCCATATTGAGTTGACTCTAAATTTGATGATTATAATGAATACCAGCACTACAAATACGTACAGTTCGGAAATTTGAAGACAATCTTAGTCTTTGCCTATTAGAAATTTGGTACTCAATTTTGCTGAGTATGTAATTGCGTAGATAAAATACGAATTTTCTTAGGCGAAATACAAAAAAGTTAACGTACGGTGCGTATGACATACTATTCTTTTGCTAACATGATGGATATAATAACTAAACTTATAATTGAGAGGATGAGGCAATTTTATCAATGTCCGTTCACTCGTGTAACCGAGAAGAGAAGGGTTAGACATGATTCCCAGTGGCAATATTTTAAAAAATTTGGGCTAAACTTGAGCACTTAGTTAGGACAAGAGTTAATCATTCGAAGTTACTGTCTTTTTGGATAGAAAACATGAGGCATCGTTCCTTCCATCTCTTTGTTTTATCACACACAGGTACCGACCTAGTAGGTTTCAGGTAAGTACAATTTCAAAGTCTAGTTTCTCGCTTCATACTCGGAATTCGGACCTAAAAATTGGGGGTTTTAGAGTACTTTTAGACTGCTTTAAGAAACTTTTTTCAAATTTTCGTTTTCAGAAAAAAATTTTTTTCGCCCCCTTGGCGCCCCCTAGCTCGTCTGGAACCCCCCAACCCAGTTTTTTTTATTTCAGAAAAATGTTGCGCTATCAATTACCTACCGTTTGGTGTGAAGCATTGTTTGCCCAGACCCGTGGAGCGTGAGAAAATTGAGGTCAAATATGTCCAGGTCGCAAAATTTTCGCACTTTTCTCAGGTCAAATATTTCCAAGTCTGGTTTTCCACCTACTAGTACGAATTCGGACTTAAAAATTGGGGGGTTTAGATTACTTTTAGACTGCTTTAAGAAACTTTTGTCAAATTTTCGTTTTCAGAAAAAAAATTTTTTTCGCCCCCTTTGCGCCCCCTAGCTCGTCTGGAACCTCCCCAACCCAGTTTTTTTATTTCAGAGAAATGTTGCGCTATCAATTAGCTACCGTTTGGTGTGAAGCATTGTTTGCCCAGACCCGTGGAGCGTGAGAAAATTGAGGTCAAACATGTCCCGGTGGCAAAATTTTCGCACTTTTCTCAGGTCGAAAATTCCAAGTCTGCTTTTCTACCTACTAGTACGAATTCGGACTTAAAAATTGGGGGTTTTAGAGTACTTTTAGACTGCTGTAAGAAACTTTTGACAAATTTGACGAGGTAAAAGCGCAAAGGGGGCGAAAAAAATTTTTTTCTGAAAACGAAAATTCGACAAAAGTTTCTTAAAGCAGTCTAAAAGTACTATAAAACCCCAAATTTTTAAGTCGGAATTCGTACTGTAGGTGGAAAACCGGACTTGGAAATATTTGACCTGAGAAAAGTGCGAAAATTTTGCTACCGGGACATGATTGACCTCAATTTACTCACGATCTACGGGTCTGAGCAAACAATGCTTCACACCAAACGGTAGGTAATTGATAGCGCAACATTTTTCTGAAATAAAAAAACTGGGTTGGGGGGTTCCAGACGAGCTAGGGGGCGCAAAGGGGGCGAAAAAAAATTTTTTTCTGAAAACGAAAATTTGACAACAGTTTCTTAAAGCAGTCTAAAAGTACTCTAAAACCCCCAATTTGTAAGTCCGAATTCGTACTAGTAGGTGGAAAACCGGACTTGGAAATATTTGACCTGAGAAAGTGCGAAAATTTTGCTGACCGGGACATGTTTGACCTCAATTTTCTAACGCTCCACGGGTCTGGGCAAACAATGCTTCACACCAAACGGTAGCTAATTAATAGCGCAACATTTTTCTGAAATAAAAAGAACTGGGTTGGGGGGGTTCCAGACGAGCTAGGGGGGCGCAAAGGGGGCGAAAAAAATTTTTTTTCTGAAAACGAAAATTTAACAAAAGGTTTCTTAAAAGCAGTCTAAAAGTACTCTAAAACCCCCAATTTTTAGGTCCGAATTCGTACTAGTAGGTGGAAAACCGGACTTGGAAATATTTGACCTGAGAAAAGTGCGAAAATTTTGCGACCGGGACATGTTTGACCTCAATTTTCTAACGCTCCACGGGTCTGGGCAAACAATGCTTCACACCAAACGGTAGGTAATTGATAGCGCAACATTTTTCTGAAATAAAAAAACTGGGTTGGGGGTTCCAGACGAGCTAGGGGGCGCAAAGGGGGCGAAAAAAAATTTTTTTTCTGAAAACGAAAATTTGACAAACGTTTCTTAAAGCAGTCTAAAAGTACTCTAAAACCCCACAATTTTAGGTCCGAATTCCGAGTATGATGCGTGAAATTGTATTTTGAAATTTTGGTCGCATAGTTAAGCGGACCGATTTTCGGATGGCGTTATCTAATGTCATGAGCGTCATTTCCACTAATCCTTTGCAGCTGAAAGATAACTCATAAGTATGTATTAGTGTGCCAACTTGCTAGCTCTCTGGTCTGAATACTGAAACTCGAGTCGGTACAGAGAACGACTCT
>JASANB010000006.1:0-24371 GCA_030248155.1 Sabatieria punctata | reverse complement strand
TAGGTGCAGCAGTTGAGTGCACAGCATCACCCACTGATGCTTACTATCACAGTGCTCTTGAAGTGAGTAACCTAAAGACTTGGTTGTGTATTTATTGCCTGGCTTTAGGTACAATATGCACATACTATGCCATTGACAGTGGAGTTATCTAAACCAGTTATTACTTATGAAATCTGCAATAGTTATCCTCTGTTTGAAGACCAAAAATGTTCAGTAAGCAAGACTACTAGTCCAGGTTTGTCAATTATTGGTGCACCTGTAGCTTGTCTATTAGCTTGGTTCGGCTGGCGCTAGCATTGAAGAACAACAACAATAACAACTTTATACAACGCACATGTACACCAGAGCTAGCCAGTGATAACCAAATACGGTTAGATGCGAGGTAAATCACTTAGGCAAACCGGCCTTACTCTTGTACTTTTGTGGCCGAAAAACACTTTCAATCGATCTGAGTACAGCAGTTACATATTCAACTATAAGTTTATTGTTTGTACCCAGGCCAGTGACCAGGAGTGTCAATCAATACATACAGTTTTGATCATACATGTAACAGGTCATCCGCCGAAGGGGGTCTGGCGCCGGCCGGGGTTGGGGGTGTCTGGCGCCGGCCGGGGGGTCTGAGCCAAAATTTTGGGACGGGTTTGGGCACTAAAAACGCTCAAAAATAAAAAAATCGCAATTTTTGGGTTAAAAATCGCTAATTTGGGCTGAAATACAGCTAAAAAGTGCTGTTTTACAGACGATTTTGGCAATTTTTGTGTCTGAAAGTGCAAAAAATAACAAAAATTTGCTCAAAAAATTACTTGCCACAAAAATCGGAGGGCGGGGGGTCGGAAAAATCGTCTCAGAGGGGGCCATCTGGGGGGCTGGCCTAAAGTCGGGTGGGGGCAGACCCCCAGACCCCCTGTTACATGTACAATGTATGCTTTTACACCACAAATATGCTGTCTCTGTCGTTACCGAACCTTGACACAGGCCAGATAGATGTCTAGTTGTAGGTACGTAGTAGGTACCTAGTGAAAAGATGGCAAAAAACACTGTAACAAAGTCGCAACTGTCGAATTATCAGGAAGATACTGCAGATTATCAGGAAATTCTATTTGCTTTGTAAACTACGTAATGTATCTTGAAATGTGACCAAGAAGCGTAGAACTGGCGCCAAGCAAGAGCAAGGTCAGATTTGTGCAGTATGTGCCAGGGACACAGTGCAATATGTGTGCAAAAAATCACTGAACTCGGTTCAAAATTGACAAAGATATGCTCTTTACAAGGCAATCTTTTATTGGGCAAATTTTCGACCTGACAACTTTCAAGGCCCAAAAACTCAATTAGATGTATATTTTTTTCTCGATTTTTTTTGTGCTATCAAAAGTGAATAGATAGCGCTACATTTTTATGAAATAAAAAAATGGGGGTCAATACCTTTGAGGGGTCAAATTTGGCCCAGAAGGGGTTCGAAAAAAATTTTTGTCTCGAATTTGGTCATGTAGGGCATAGTTTGAAAGAGAACGCTCATGTGATTATAAATATGCAATCCGCAAGTTTATACGTTCACTGGTTCCAGAGTTATAAGCCGAGATCTGAGGTTCGGTCGAAAAATTGAGTCTCACAAAAACGACCGGGAAGGTAATAAAACATCTTTTTAGGTTAAATTATACCAAAATACAAAATTTTAGCCAAATCGGAGACATAAAGTTGAGATTTGTCCGGGAAGAGTCGACCCTTAGAAAAACCGGCTCTTAAAAACTAAGGCAATAAAAAGCACGAACAAATGTACAAAAGTCAATCATGAGGTCTTCTTTCCTTGAAAATTAATTGTGGAAAAAAGCAGGAAAATTGGAAAAACGATCTTTCTAACAATTTACATAAAATATCTTCCTTCTTGGTATGCTTTCGCCAGTTTGGCAACCTAATCGTAAGCTCAAGACAGCTCAAAATGCCGATTGCGGGCTAAATTTATATAAAATTACTTCAAAAATTGGAAAATATGCAAGAAAAATGACTACAAATTGACTACAAATTCGCAAATTCTGAAATAGTAGTTTGTAGTCAATTTGTAGTCAGCCAAAATATTATGTAGTCTTAGTTAATTTGTAGTCGTGATGACGTCATAATCGCCGAAAATATGTAGTTTGTAGTTAGTAGTTTGTAGTACTACGAATTAGGTCTATGTACCTATAGTACAGTCAGGCACTTAACGCCGTTTATGGTATCGACACACCACATATGGTGCCGGTACCTAGAGTAGAGACTAGTGACACCATATTGGTCCATCAAGCCGTGAAAATTGCAAAAAATTGGCAAAAACTGTGTATTTTTATCATTAGCAGATCGATAAATGAAAGAAAAACTGTATATTTTCTGCGGCGAGCTACCTACTGCATAAATTTTTACTCAGTAAACAACTCAGTAAATTACTGAGTACAGAGTTTACCGAATTTTTTTTCTAAATGAGTAATTCAAAATTGAAACTCGGTATTCAGTAAGTAAAATTAAGACATTTTTACCGGTAAGTAAAAGTACTTACTTTAATTCAAAATAACTAAGTACCGAGCAACTTTTACTCAGTAAATTTACTGGGAACAACACTGCTCTAATCCACACGTTCATCTAAGTGAAATGGAGAAAATGTAAGCCAATGGCTTCAAATCGAGGCTACTGTACATGTACTGTAGGTAAAAACAGCTAAAACTATGGCCACTTCAGTGATTTGTGCACTTTAAAAAATTACGTAAATAAATCGCCAACCCCCTCTCCCACTGTAATAAATTGTGTTGATTTAGCTAACCCCCTCCCCCTCATGCCCTTACGTAATTTTGGCACGCTCCCTTTTACCTACGCACATATTGATTGAATGTAGCGCCCACGCTAATGCTCACTTAGCGTGAAGTTAGAAATTAGAATTTCATTACTACTTACGCAATTATTCCTAGTAGCCAAGTAATATTGGATTTGCTGTCAGACCTTAGCGTTTGTAGCGCTGACACGCACAAATAGTGAATGGAAAAGGGCCGGACATTTTTGTCAACACCTTATGCATGCTGTATTTGCAGTTTGTCAAGCATGCCAAATTTCCTTCCTTCACAACACGTAAACCTGTTAGTGGTTGGAAAAATAGTTTCAGATTAGAAAGGTAGCTCAACTTTTTCGGCTGTCTAGCTTTTTCTGGCAATTGGATTAGTTTAGAAATAGTTGAAATTGTTGTGGTAAAAGGATGAGTTTTAAAATTATATCGCAAGCCTGCCTACGTAGAAGAGGACTTAGTTTAAAAGCGTTCCAAACGCAGCAACAAAGTTGACGTATAGCTCGGTGAAGTGAGTGATGCTTCACCGGACGCACCCATCTGTCACTGTCATTCAAATGTTTTTTTGGCTCCAAAAACTGGTATGAACGATTAACTAACATACGGCCGTTCCGCCAGTTATGCCAACACGTGTTTTAGCTTTAAAAAACTCCTCCCTATTGCCTACATACACTTGGAATAGGGATAGGGCAAGACTCGATCGAATCAGAGACTGACTCTTAAATCTACAAGAAGCCCTAAAATCTTCAAAATATCTAGTGTTGTTGGGAGGCAAAATTCCAATACCCAATCAACGGAAAATACCCTAACAAACCCAATACCTATACCTAATACAGTCAGGCACTTAACGCCGTTTATGGTACCGACACCATATAAGGTGCCGGTACCATATATGGTACCGGTACCGAGGGTAGTGGTACCATATATGGTACCGACACCATATATGGTACCGTCACCATATATGGTACCGGTACCATATATGGTGCCCCCACCTTCGGCGAATGGGGTGGTAACATATATGTTACCGGTAACATATATGGTACCGGCACCATATATGGTACCGTCACCATATATGGTACCGGCACCATATATGGTACCCCTACCCATGGCCATGGGTGCCGGTACCATATATGGTGTCGGTACCATAAACGGCGTTAAGTGCCTGACTGTAATATATTGTTTGACCTCTAAATAACGTGGCACATACGATGTGTATGTGTACTGGGTGAGTTACGTATCAAGTAGTACTATACGTACGCGCAGAAAAGGGTGACAAACAAGGCTCTGAAAAGACAGGAGAGTGGGTGAAGCTCCTTAATTAACCTGTCGCAAACACCCGCCGAGTTTTCTAGAGGGAGTGATAGAGCACCGACCAGTTTTAATTACGCACAGCAAAGTTTGCGTCGATGAAAACTAGAGAGGAAATATTGCTTCCGCGCTGCCGTAGCGCTTAGCGCAAAAAGCCAAAGAAGGTAATAAGAATTGAGCAAATTTGCGGAAATAATTTCGTTTTGCGACGTGCTGATTGTCCTACAGGGTAGTGCAAAATTTTGCTTCTTTTGCTGCGTAATAGTACAGTTATGTCTCGTTATTGTGGACAGGTGGGACCAGCCAATTTTGTTCTGATTGAAGAACCAAAGAAGGTAGCATAATAGCACTCCGTGATTGGTAAAAGTTTCTAAATGACAGTTGCACATCAGATTGTGCAGTAGCAGCGCCTCATTTATTGCCGAAAAATAAAAAAAATCACATTCTGTCGGACCCAACAGAAAGCATAAATCTTTAAAAATTCGCTTAGACTTACTACTCGTCGATTTTGTGCATAACCAATCACTCGAGTTTACTTTACCACGCAAATTTCGAAGATGGGGCCAAAATGCTGTTCTGGTTAATGAAGCATCATACACCGTATATGGCTTTTAAATCGACACCATCCATAAAGCGAACCTATTGGTCTCTAACGAAATTAGTTTTCAATTAATTTTTTTATAATTAGCATGTATTTTAAACAGGTTCCGCACAGCCGGTTTATAGCAAAATTTACAGCAAAATGGTCCAAGATCACAAGTATAACTGAAAAATGCACTCCTGAAGCAGTAAATCAGTGGCTATAAAATGAGATTCTATCGGAAGCCGGTAATTATTGGAGGTTTTCCTGAAAATCAAATGACTACCTTAAGACGCGACCGTAAATCACACAAATTCACAACCCTTGCAAAAGTTTCCGAAAGTTTTGTACTCCGACAGTACCGCCCCACACCGCAATTAGGGATTTAGATTTACGATGGTGCTTAGTTTTAGACTCAGGATTTAATTTAAGCATTAGTTCATGCTCTAGCTTAGCTTTAGACCTGCAGTATGAGTAGGTTCAAGTTAATCAGATCAGCCACCCTACCGAGGGGCAAGTGGTCTTGTATGATTCACCAAATTCTATTCTTCGCGTCTTGGCCATGGGTAGTTTACGCTATCCCGTTTGTCACGGCGACCCCGGCACACGTGGAAGCGGTGTGTTTGTGAGTTCGAAACCTGTCCAGACGACGGGAAGTAGTGGACACAAAGCCCAACCCAGGCTGTCGAAAGTCAGCAATGCCAAGTAGATAAATAGGAAGCAAACGCAAACCTTAGCTGTCTTGCACACACCGACAGCAATGGGGAGGGTTGTAGTTAAGGAGGCTGCCGGACCTTCTGTCTCTTCCTGCTCTATAGCAGTTGGCTACTCCTAGTCCGAAAGAAGAAAAACTTACAACAACAACAAGAACAACCACGGCATCGTGTCAGTTCAGCCTTTACTTACATTTTCAAACGAACAGGGCTTTCTATAGATGCGCTTGGTATAGACATGGCAGGAAACAACAAAGCTACACCCTCGAATATACCAACAGTCGAGTTAAGAGAACAAATTACGGTACCCTTGCCAAAAAATATTGGGACCTGGCCAACTATAAGCGTAACATATTTGACAGTACCTTTAAACTGCGTAGATAAAAGATTGTCCACTTAGGTCATGTGGTAGGTAGACTGATAATTGAGACACTCGAAGCCGAAACAACAACAAATGCAACAAGCCAGCGCCTGCGGACAAACAATAGGCGGGCAGCCTCTAGTAACAAAGGATCAGGATGCCTCCGGCAGAGGCGAGCCACTTATTGGCATCGTTTTAAGCGCAGATAGATCAATGACGTAAACCAAACTGCAGGCCGCCGCCCGCCCGGCAGCCACTTGGTTGAAGCAATTCGAGCGTTTCCTGCGAAAACTTTTTAGTACGTGCCTCGCACTTATTGACGCGGAGTCAGCGAGGTGCAAAAATGTGCTCGCCTCAATTAAACGGCTTGCGAGCTGCTGCCAATCAACTCAACTAGACCGCCCATTAATTAATAAAAGCCCACGCGCTTATCTTGTGTCAATTTTACAGGCGCATCGCTAAGAAAAGCCGAGCGTTGGAAACACTAACATGTTTGCTTATAGCTTTATCGGGACAAAATATAATGTCTGTCATTTTTTACTTAAAGCAGGCTTTTATTATTGATTTGCCAAGAATAATGGTCCATTGTTTGGTAGTAGTAGTAGTCAGTCAGCCCGGCACCATAAATACAAAGACGCCTAACCAAATGCGACAGATAAAAGACAAACATCATGAATTCGAGAGCAGATCGGCCGCTTGACGATAGTTGAAATTATTCCGGTGTAGACACGTCTTGCAGTTGTCCCACGACGGACCCATGCAGACGGCGCACCGGTGCGTCCAGACCCCGGCCGCACACGGTAATCGACAGGCGACCATGCGGGGGCCGCAGACCGCACCGCACGTGAAACCTGAAACGTTGGCATTGCAGTTTCAAAAATTGAAAAAGAAAGAAAAAGTGCTGCTAAAACCTCGGCACAATATTCTCACACTAACGAACGTAGGTCGTTTTGTCAACTGTGAGAAAGCATAAGCTAGAAGAATGCGGGGAACGGTGCCGGCCCCCTCTGAAATTTGTAGAAACTAGGCGGGTTTCGCCCTGGGTGGGAGAGTTCAAAAAGCTCCGAAATGCCAGGAAGGAAATTGTTGTTTAGTTAACAATAATACTAAAAAATCGCCTTTTGAACAGAAAGACGCAACCAAATAAATTACAAAATACGTTTCGAAAACACCTGCAAGCGTTGAATAAGAGTAGTACCGAAAACGCTAAAATCCATTAGCAAATTTTAAAGCTAAAAGTTAGTGATTTATAAGAAAGTTCGTTAGTAATACCAAGAATGTATAAGGGAAGAATGTTCCACTGCGCGGCCGGCCGCTTGCAACAGCGTGGCCATGCGCTGCAACAAAATTTCGGGAGGGTGACCGAATTTCGGTCCCCCTCCCGAACGTTCGGGAGGGCGACCGAATTTCGGTCACCCTCCCGAAAAACTCTTAGGCGCCTATTGCAAGTGAACCCGATTTTGGCCGCTCGTGGCCGCTCGCTCGGAGTTTTTAACAAATTCAGCAGAGTTCTCTCTGAAATAATCAGCTGATATCCGGCTGAACAACGGATAGAAACATGTATTTAACATACTAGCTCTACTAGTATATACTGGTATGCGTTACTGATAACAAAACTAACGCTTAAAACATACACATACGCAGCCAAAAATTTTGTGCATTTTCCTTGCTTGATTCTTTGCTACCATGATTGACTTTACAAGCATGTAACTCAGATCTAAAAAATCAGAAAAGGCTATACATAGCTTTCAACTGATTGAGTAGAACGTTTTCATTAATAATGATTTGCGTCCATCCACTCCGAGAAAAAGAAATCGCTGTTGGAGTTTGTCGAAAAATGACGATATAGACGAGTCTGTGTGTTTACGCAAACTTTCAAATTGTATAGCAGCCAGGGATGAGGGGGAAACGGCGTTAATTAAGAAAGGAGGACGCCTACCGCTCAAATCGTGCGATACATTTTCTTTGCAGGCGCAAGAAATACCATATACTTTTAGAAGAAACTCGTTTTAGGAGGGACGATCCCTAGTGGCTGAGTAACAAACAAAATGAAATGTTATTATTGTATATTTCCCTCAATTTGAATGCCTCTGTCGTCTATGCTCATTTTCAATGACAAGTCTGGTGAACCACGATTTTCTTGGCAGCAACTTGGGTGATTTTGCCGAAACAGCTAACTCAGCTTTTTGAAGTCTGCCTCTGCAGTGCAAAATCCCATCTGCATCCATGAACAAATTGTGCTGCTTCTTCATCTGATTTGGCGTATTCTGTTCAACAGCCTTGTAGACATCTGGCAACTCACATTGTTGGACCGTTTTTTCCCAATGCAGTTGGGCAACACTTATTTCTTCAGCTGTAATTGGTCCTGTGTCATTGAATTTGAGCAATTTTGCACTGAACCCTTTGTCCTTTTGAATTTTCTTGCTGCTGACCTTCTTCAAAAACCTCATAACATAGACAGTTGAACGCAGCAGCTTGATCAGAGAAGAAAATCTGTTTGCATCCATTATAAGAACTGGAGGTTCAACACTGACCACATTGCAGCTGGCTTCACAGAAGATTTTACTTTCTTCTTGCTCAGAAACTTCAGGTACTTTATCATCAGGCCACTGATCTGGTTTGCCAAGCCAGATTGGACCGTGCCACCACAAGTTGTGCTCTTTGAGCTCTGCCACAGTAGTTCCACGAGATGCTACATCAGCTGGGTTGTGTTCAGAAGCAACATGTCTGAAGATTATGTGCTCAGCTTTCTTGAGCTCTGCTACACGATTCTCAACAAACGTGCCTTTTCGCTTGCTTGACTTCAGCCAACACAGAACACAAGTTGAATCTGTCCACACAAAACATTTCGCATTGCTCAACTTTAGTTCCTTCTGAACCAGTTCAATTGCTCTTTTGGCAATGAGTGCACCAAGTAACTCCAGTCGTGGAATTGTGATGACTTGATTTGTCCTCTTCTTGGGTGCAACTCTGTTTTTCGCAAAGATGAGACCACACTTGGATTCCACAGAATCGCTTTTGAGAACCAAATAAACAGCCGTTGCATAGGCTTTTCCAGATGCATCACAGAATGCATGCAGTTCAACAGAGTCATGCTTATCTGAATCGAGCCCAACACATCGAGGAATTCTCAGCTTTTCCATTTGTTTCAACTCTTGAGCAATGTTCAACCATTGTTGTTGCTCTTCAGTGGACAGGAGATCGTCCCAGCCTTTCTTGGTTGCCCACAATTTTTGCAAAAAGAACTTGCCAATGATTGTGACTGGAACCAACAACCCCAGCGGGTCGTAGATGCTGGACACTGATTGCAGTGCTGTTCTTCTTGTTTGACCATCTGTCAAGACTTTGTTTGCGCAAACTTCCAGAGTGTCATCTGCGGTTCTCCACCGCATGCCAAGAATTTTTCGTACTGCAACAGGTTTGCTCTGGTCACCTTCTGGAATCTGCGCCATGAAATGCTTGTCACTGCAGAACCATTCTCGCAAATTTATGTTGATTTCTTGGAACATCTGCTTCCCCATTTTGTAGTACTTCAGACAGTCTTCAAGTGTGTCCAGTGCAACCACCAAGTTGTCAACGTACATGTTTGTGGCGATATCCTCCGCAACTGGGTCATCTTGTTGAAGCAAATGGTGATTGACTGTGGCTGCCAGCAGGTATGGACTTGAGATGCAGCCAAAAAGAACTCTGCAAAATCTGTAGACTGCAATGTTGTTTTGATTCAACGGCTTGTTCACATCTTCAACCCACAGAAATCGTGTGACATCTCTGTCTTTTTCATCAAGGATGATCTGCAGGAAGGCTTTTTCTATATCAGCCAACAGCACGAATTTTCTGACTCGGATTCTGAGAAGAATACCCACCAATTGTGGCAACATATTTGGTCCTTTCAAGAGACACTCATTCAAACTTCTGTTGAACTTGTTCATTTTGGCTGACGCATCATAGACAATTCTGACTTTTGTAGTTTGTCTTTTCTGTCTTTTGAGAAGCGAGTCAACAATCCTTTGAATCTGCCTAGAGCCAACCCATAATTGGTAGGCAGGTCTTTTGCCTCATCCTTCCATGGCAACTGCACACAGTATCTGCCATTTTCTTTTTTGGCAGTCTTCTGAAACTGCTCCACAGCTTTGACATCATCTTTTTCTAGAGTACCACCATCAATTCCGATGTGTTCAAGACTCCAGAAATCTTCAACATTAGGCGCCACAGCAATCGCAGCATCAACTTGAACAAACTGCGTCAGCTCCGGCACTGCCACCCTGGATGTAGACAGGTTTTCTTCTCTGATCAAGCTGCTGCGTTCAACTGTCTATGTTATGAGGTTTTTGAAGAAGGTCAGCAGCAAGAAAATTCAAAAGGACAAAGGGTTCAGTGCAAAATTGCTCAAATTCAATGACACAGGACCAATTACAGCTGAAGAAATAAGTGTTGCCCAACTGCATTGGGAAAAAACGGTCCAACAATGTGAGTTGCCAGATGTCTACAAGGCTGTTGAACAGAATACGCCAAATCAGATGAAGAAGCAGCACAATTTGTTCATGGATGCAGATGGGATTTTGCACTGCAGAGGCAGACTTCAAAAAGCTGAGTTAGCTGTTTCGGCAAAATCACCCAAGTTGCTGCCAAGAAAATCGTGGTTCACCAGACTTGTCATTGAAAATGAGCATAGACGACTCTTTCACGCAGGTGCTATGCAAACTTTAGCTGCAGTCCGACAAAACTATTGGATTCTCAGAGGAAGACAAACTGTAAAGTCTGTGCTACATGACTGTCTGACTTGCAGAAAGTGGTCTGGTGGAACCTTTGCTTTACCAAAGATGCCAGCTTTGCCCACTGAAAGACTGAAGCAATGTCGACCTTTCCAGAATATTGGTCTGGATTACTTGGGACCAGTTTACTTCAAGAGAAATTCTGGAACTGAAAAGGCATACATTTGTCTGTTCACTTGCATGGTAACAAGAGCTGTGCATTTGGAGCCAGTGTTTGACTTGTCAGCAAAGCAATTTCTGGCAGCTTTCAGGCGCTTTGTGGCCAGACGAGGCCAACCTTCTTTGGTGCTGTCTGACAATGCAACACAGTTCAAATTGTCCCAATCAGCCATTGAAAAGGCTTTCAAGGCAGCTCTAGTCCACATTGATGTGCAGAATTATTGGGCAAACAACCAAATCAAGTGGAACTACATCTGTCCATCAGCGCCCTGGACTGGTGGAATGTATGAGAGACTGGTTGCAATGGTAAAAATGGCTTTCAAAAAAGGAGTTGGAAGACTGCTTCTAGAGAAAGAAGAAATGTTCACCTATGTTTCAGAAGTTGAAGCCGTTGTCAACTCACGACCACTGACATATCTGTATTCCAATGAAGAATCAATGGCAGTCTTGCGACCAGTCGATTTCTTGGTGAATGGTGCCATGGTTGAAACTCCTGCTCTTGAAGAAGCTGATGAAGATCCAGAATACAAGCCAAAGTTTGACTCTTCTGGTCAGCTTGTCAATTTCTGGAAAAAGCAACAAAAGTCTATTGATCGGTTCTGGCAGATCTTTCACACAGAGTATCTCTTGAGTTTGCAAGAAAGGAAAGATGCTCACAAACATGACAAAGGAGCTGTTCTTCGAGAGCCAAAAGTTGGAGATGTGGTCTTGATCAAAGATGAATTGCTGCCACGAGGTTCCTGGAAAATTGGCATGGTAGAAAAACTGAACCGCAGCAGAGATGGCCAAGTTCGGTCTGTTGAGGTGCAACTTCCTTCAAAAAGAATACTGGAACGTCCAGTGAATCAACTTTGTCCACTTGAAGTTGCACAAGAACAGACCTTTGACAACGCTGACAGCTCTTCCAAACTGAATCTGTGCACTGAGGGTGGAAAGCCAAACCAAGTACCACTGCGAAGAAGCACACAACTTGCTGCAAAGAACACTTTCAGCACCCTATCGGTTCTTTGCGTTTTCATGTTGATACATCCGATGGTTATTGCTAATGAGCGAGTATCCACAGTTCGCAGAACCGTAATGCACAACTGTCCTCGAATCCTTGGAACTTGGTCTGTTGTGACTTCCTCAAATTGCACACAAGTTGGCACAGTTGTGTACAAGTACAAGGGCCAGTACTGCTGGAAGAAAGCTAACTGCAAAACGCCTTTGATGCTGGATGGCTTTGGTCGATGTGGGACCGCCTGCACTTGTCCTCCTTGGGCTAGTGGCTGCACACACTTTAATGGCAAAATCAACATGACCTCTGAGTTCACAGCAGCGAAAATTCTACATTCACTGAGACCAAATGTCTGTTCGTTTCAGCCATCTCAGAATTGTGACAAGAAGACCACGCAAAAATTACTGCACAGAATTCAACTGTATGATGGCTCACTTCACTATGTTGAACACCTGAAAACAGAACATGTTCAGTCAGTTGATCAGTTCACTTGCTTTGGAAAAACCTTGTCAAAAACTGGCACACCAGAGTTCTGCAAGCAAGAAAAATGTGATCCGATGGCCAAAACTGTTTGTTTCCATGAAGAACATGAGATTGTCAAATTGGTGTCAAACTTTGGCAAGATTCCGATTTCTGCGTGGGGTCACATGAAGGTTCAAGCCTACTTGTGGAAATCAAACACTTCTGAGTTTGAAGAGCGACCTCATCATCATATTCACTGCATTGATCGTGGAATAAGAGTGAAGAGTTTCGGTTTAAACTGGCACCACTTGGAAGTTTGTGCCAATCCTTACTGTTTCAATGTGCTTCAACCGAAGCGCGGATTTGAAATGACTCTCCCGCTTGAAATTCTAATTCACGATCATTCAGTCACTGTCAAAGGCTGGCACACTGGTCATCTGGTGCTTGAAGAAACGAAATTTTGTTCAGGAAAACCTATGTGTGAACTGATCGCTTGCATGTTTTGTAAGATGCGATTTGCAAACCCAGAATGCATTCCAGTGACCATTTGGCTTGCATCAGCACTGCTCCTCATGTGCCCTTGTGTTTTGTGTTTTGTCTGGCTGAAATGTTGCGATATGCAGAGAAGAATGTCAAACCAGAATCATCAGCAATCTCTTGAATTGACTGAGCAATTGTCAGATCAGTCTGAACAATTCCAAGAAGCTCAACCCCCAGTGAGTGAAACTGGGTATTCTCCACGAACACAGCTGTCAGTAGCTCTCCTGCTTACCGTGTTGTTGTGCATTTTGACGTCTGGTGCTTCTAGTTGTGCCGAAATCACTACACTTTCAGCTGGTGAATCCGCCTGTTCTGTCTTCAGCAATGGCACAATGGGATGCACTTTTGAAGAAACTACAAGAGCGACGCTGGTACCTCAGGGCCAAGATTCCTGTTTGCTGATCAAAAGCAACAACAAAGAGCCCATTGGGTCAATCGTGTTTTCTGTGGATAAGATTGCTTTGCATTGCCAACCAAAGAATGAATACTTTTCCCGTTCGTTTGAAATGAAAGTTGTGTCAGCAAAGCGTTGCTCAGGTGCAGGCTCATGCACAGGCCAGAAATGTGGAGCAGTAACACAGTCAACAAAGATAAAAGAATTTGATGGAGAACCTAACGATTCCCTGGGATATAGCTACTGTCAAGAATCTTGTGGCTGTGCTGCGTGTGGATGTTTTTTGTGCACATATGCATGTCAGTTCTACCGCACTTTTGCAGTGCCAACTTCAGATGCTGTGTTCGAGATTTTTTCCTGTCCTGCTTGGAAACTAACTATCAAGGTCCGTGTGCGACTTATGATGCAAGGCGGAGTTCTGAGTACTGAAATGGAACTTGAACCAGGAATACCTCAGAACTGGAACAACCTACAGCTGACCGTGATTTCTTCAATGCTTCCACCAACCCCTGTCCTGAACAAGCACTTTGTAACAGATGGACATAGAGTTGCACTGGTTGACGCTTCATCGGCTGGACAGCCAGTCAGTGGTACAATGGGTGAATTTCAGTGTGGTTCCAGAGAAAAGGCTCAGAAATTTGACTGTTTTCTCGCCAACGATCCCTGTGTTTGTCTTAGCCAAGGTGATCACGTCCGATGTGATTGCCCAGCCAGAGCTTTGGAACCACTGTTTTCTGACATGGAGCGTCTGTTGCCAATGGAGCTTGGTGGTTTGTCTTTAAAATCAACCACTGTTCAGGCGGAGTTTGAAGGAGCGGCAGCTATGGAATTACAAATCAAGCTGAACGGATTTAAACTTTCGTCAAAAACTGACAAGAATCTGTGCACAGTAACGCCACTGTCATTCAAAGGCTGCTATGCATGCATGACTGGGGCCAAGTTGAAGTACTCGTGTCCCACCAATTTTGGCACGGCTCTGGCCCACATCCATTGTGGCAGTCAAGCCGGTTTTTCGATTGAGTGCACCGCTGCTGGTGCCTCCGGCACTGTTACTTTGGATGTAGACAGGTCGGACATTGATGAGCGTTGCGAGGTCGTTTGTCCTGCGGGGACAACCACGTTTGGCCTAAAAGGCCATCTAACATTCATTGAAAGGCAGCGCTCAGGGTATTTGTCTAGCACTGTGTCAGGTTCTTCAAAATTTGATAGCTCTTTCTTTGATTTGAGTAATGTTCTAAACTTCTTTTCAGGCAATTGGTTGCAAAGCATAATTTCTGTGTTAGTATTTATTGTTGTTGTTTTTGTGTGTTGTCAGTCCTTTCCTGTGATCGTTTCGTGTCTGAAAAAATAACTTAGTGTCATTTATTTTAGCGTTTGGTGATTCAACTTTTGGTGTGCGGAGTGTCGCTACTTTTCTAATGAATTGAATGCGTAGCGAGTTGGTGTGTCTAGCAGTTTTATATGTTTACATTCTTAAGCGAGTTTCGCGCCGGCTTGTGTAGTATTGCGTGTGTGTGTAAGAAGAGAGAAAGTGGAGCGCGTGGTGCTTGTTTTGTACAGTGAATAAAGTTGTTACAGTTTTTGCTTTCTTGCTTAAACTTCGCTCTCAATAATCGTTGCTGCGATAATGAGCGGCCACGAGCGGCCAAAATCGGGTTCACTTGCAATAGGCGCCTAAGAGTTTTTCGGGAGGGTGACCGAAATTCGGTCGCCCTCCCGAACGTTCGGGAGGGGGACCGAAATTCGGTCACCCTCCCGAAATTTTGTTGCAGCGCATGGCCACGCTGTTGCAAGCGGCCGGCCGCGCAGTGGAACATTCTTCCCTTATACATTCTTGGTAATACAGACGCTACTATTAAAGTGTTTCTATTATCTTATTCGGGTCCCCTTGAACTATCTCAGTGGGTATGAGGGGGTTGGCCTTGCCTTTCTACCTAGTCGGAATCCCCAAGCATTGTCATACAGTATAGATGAAAAAGTGACCACCCCGTTGTTCGAACTTTATTACAACGGTGCGTTCACGATCAGTTCTCTTTATCCATTTGGCTCAAATTTTCAGCAAAAATCAATAAGACAACTAGCAGGCAGCCCTCAAGCGGCACTAAATTGGGGAATTTCAAAAACAAAAATTGGGGAGTTTTTGGAAAATCGAATCTTCAGAATCGTTAATTTACCGGGTTTACGAAGAATAATCAGTCTATAGCCATGTTCTGAAATTCCCCAATTTTGGTGCCCTTTGAGGTATACATAGGCCAAGGCCTAGTCGGTACGTTATATCCAATGACAGCACAAATCATTTCTGCAAGTTTCAGACCAAAACTCTTTGAATTGCTGAAATAATTAGAGTTTCCGAGCTGCACCCTGATTCTTAGTTCTCAACTGATAAAACCAGCACGAGTTGGAATTTTGGCAAAACCTGTAAAAATTATGTAGCCAGTTGTCTCATAAATTTTTGCTAAAAATTTGAGCCAAATCGATGAAGAACTGACCGAGCACGAACCGTTTAAAGTTTGAAAAAGCGGTGCACACTTCTTTGATCCATACATAAATTGTTCGTAAAAGCAGATCTACATGTTATAAGAAGAGAAGAAACAGTTTCTGATCGGTGTAGTGTACAGTACCTTTTTGAAACTGGTAAGAGCAGGGGCTAGTTTGACCAGACGGATACAGAGGTTGGGCAGGGTAATAGCCTCCTCCAGGAGCAGGGCCGTATCCGTATCCTCCGCTGCCGTAGAACCGTCCGCGTTCTTCGCTCTCATATGCCACCGGGAATCCGATCTGTCTAGGTCCCACCTGCTCTAGCGAACACACCAACGTCACGACTGAGAGAAGCATCAATAATTTTGGATACATTTTGCCGTGGAACGAAACAATCTGACCAAACCGTTCTCTAATATAGTGACTGTTGACGTCAGAGGTCAGTGGATGGTCTAAGAAACTGCGTCAGTGGACAAGATTGCCATCTCCTCTGAGTGGGTCAATGCCGTAGGTCACAGTAAATTGTCTTGTTGTTCAGCTATCTGCCTAATTAATTAGTGACCCCAAACCAGACCTAAAGATGCAGGTGGCGTCTGTCTTGTCAATTAGTCTAACCCCACCGACTACTATGGCTAGACCTCCCCTGATTTTTTCTACCCCTCTCATTTTCCTGGGAAGCAACTTTTGCGCTCTTGTACAGGCTGTCAGAAACAGACTTTAGTTTGAGCAGACGGATCTTTTTAGCTATCGGTCTCATTTGAGAAAGAGCGCAATGGCCGATCGATTGATTGGTGGCCGGTCAAAAATATACCGCTGCGTCGGGCACTATAACAGTCTGAGCAAGTTCACCACACTGCTTTTTTCTTCTATTTTTCAGTTTTCATCAAGCAGTACATAAAAAACTTGAACGTTGGTCTGTACCATATGGAAAGGTATGGTGCCAGTATCATATAGAGAATAAAATTAAGGTTTCAGATTTTACATCGCTATTATTTTGCATTCTTTTAATCCCCTTTTTAGTGCTTAGCACAAGCGGTAACGGAGATTTCCGCTTATAAGACCACCTTAGAAGACTTCTTATAATAGGTTTTTGTTTCCAGCTATAAAGATCATGTCTTCTAATAGATGGTCAGTTAATTGACACCTATTTTCCAGTTAAAAGACCATGGTCTTAGTCAAATTGGCCAATTTTAACGGCGACTACTAAACATCGCAACCAGTCGCACCCGTTCGCATCCGCCGGGCGCCAACTCTAGAATATAGACGCGAAGATTTATTTGACGATGAAATTGCGCAAAATTAATCAGAAATTCCGGATTATGTTACGAAACAGCAATGTTCTAGTAGAGGGGACACTGTTTGATGGACACTGAGGGACGCAGCGGATGAAGGACAAGGACATTAAATGAAAATGTATTCAATTCTGCAGAAAGCCAGGAAGGAAGACTTGCAGTGTTTTAACCATAAGATTTTGGTAAAAATAGCAATAATCAACTGAAACTGAATAATTTTTGGGCTGAAAATTTCGCTTTTAGGCAAGAATACAATTTTGGTGCGACAAATAAGCGTTCGGTTTATTTTACAAAAAATAACAATTTTTGGATCGGCAACACTGTTACCAGGCTGCACCGATCAAACCTACAGTACGACCACAAACGCAACACGGCTAAATCTTTGGATTGTGATTGTGCACATAGAGACACGTTTTCTATTCTTGATACAATGCGATCGTAAACCGTAGGTAGGCAGATACTGATAAAAATTTACTTCATTATTGCGTACGTAATGGGGTTAGAGACCGAGCATGGTCGGACGTGACCATGCTCCGGTCAAGTGAAGATTTGAGCCAGGCGTGCGTGCAGCAAAGGCCCCTGGGCCGGGCCCACCTACAAATTTGAAAATCCGGACCGTTTTCTAATATGTACTGTAGAACACTGTTCGCTTCAGTCTTAAAATAAAGGACCAGCAGTTGATCCGATCCGATCTGATGTGCAGGGGCCTTACGGCCTATGCAGACTCGTGGCCCATTTCGCAACCCCCGATTTCGTCATCTCGGACGTTTTTCCCTTCTTTCACTGCCCAGCCACTTATAGGCATGCCGTTGGGTGCCAGTCACTAAGAGAGCGCCGGCGTGTTGACGTCATGGTGTCAGCTCCCCACAGCCGCCTTCTCCTCCAACGTGGCATGCTTTGTGGAACGGCTTTCGGTGCAATGGCAGATCCGGTCGGTTCCCTTTTATATCTACTCGCTGTCACCAGCTTTCGGTGGCCTGGGTGGGGCTTTGCGTCGTCTAGTTCCAGTCAGACTGGTTTCGAACCCACTACAACAGCTATGGATGCAGGGGCCGCCGTGACTCAGAGGCAGCGAGCTACCAACTGAGCCAACGACACTTGGACCAGCAGTCATCTTACCTGAGAAATGAAATAGCCGTAATACGTACATTGCAGGAATATTAACATTCCTTACCGAAATCGAGCCGTACTATGACTGCTTGTAGTCTTACAACATGTGTAAACCTACCGAGTCACGTTAAATCGAACCGCCAACCCAGCGCATTATGGTACTTACACGCTGAGTCCGAGTATTCTAAGAAATATGCTTAAAAGGCCTACTACACTTGTTTTTTCAAAAAGCAAAACAAATTTTAAAGTAGGTATTGAAAGATTTATACCCAGCCTTTTGCATTCCAATATGTACTTGTTTGTACCTTCGACTACAGCGATGCAAAGCTGGTGTCAAGCGTCGATTGCTTAAACTGTGGTGGTGGAGAAACAGGCTGCCCTTGTTGTTGATGCGACCCTCATCTTTCATTGAATGTAAAGACACAAAGAGTAAACTAGGCATCCTTTACATCACATCATAGCAGCCCTTCTACCATGAACAGGCACAGGAAAAACAAAAAAGAAGCCGGAAAACTTTTTCTTGCGCCTTCTGTTTTCTTCGCATCGACGTTCTAGAGTTGGCGCCCGGGGGATGCGAACCGGTGCGACTGGTTGCGAAGTTGCGACCGGTTGCGATGTTGCGAAGTTTAGTAGTCGCCAATTTCAACACAGAAGCAAATGTTTATTTGTCATTGCCAACTGAGATCGGGCAGACATGTTAAGTGGGGGGTCGGCGGAATTGGCCGGCATGGTGCGCGTTGGACATCCCTATGACCCGAAAGCAGTAGTATAGAAGGGGACACCATAGATCTTATTTTGGATTTTTCTCCGAAATCCACATTCGATGAATTTTCATAATCTAAACAGAGATTCGGTAGCTGTTTCGATGAAAAAATAACGAACGGACCGCCTCTACTACCGTAGCGTAGGCTGGTTTTTCGCCCGCCCGCCGCCCGCCCGCTAGCCGTTTTTCTTCCGCGCGCGATTCGCCTATATAAACACGCCGACTACTACTAACCGAACCACGATGTTTTTCGATCCGTTCGAAGAGAGCGGCCGGCTCAATTATAGTCTACGGCCGAATTGCTATGATTAATGCGTTTTGCTAAAATCGAGGACGGGTCTATGTAATTATAGTCCGCCGCTGTCGAAGGGCTGTGATTAATGCGTTTTGCTAAAATCGGTGTTTTCATAAAAAAAACTGGGTCGTCGTAATACTTTTCACTTTATTGTTAAGCGTCTAGTAGTAGGACGGCTCGGCTTTTAAAACTGTACAACCGGTAGCGCGGTCGCCCCACACCCTTTTTTTCTAACCGAAATAGAGTTTTTTAGTCTTTGTAGCGCTTTGCTTTTGACCATTGCTTTAGAATTTGTGTGATAACCCAACAGCTTTGCTAGACCAACACCTCCTCTATACATTTTTTAAAGTTTGGAACCCCTAGGCCTAATGTTTTGAGAACAGAAATGAAGCTTTATGTGCAAACGTCCAAAAATCGAGCTCCCGGCGTTTTCCCACTTTCCTAGCTCAGTAGTAGTAGTAGTGGGCGAATCCTGGAAATACTTGGTTTCTTCAGATAGTCCGTTGGCGGCCATCGTTTATGCTCCTCGGTGGTGGTGGCGGTTTCGGTGGCTGGCGGACAAGACGTATCACGCAGCGGAGATGGTGGAAGCTACGAACGTCTGACGGGGTAGTGCTTTTTGTCACGATGCGCTTACTACGTATAGTACGTACAGTATGTATTTTATAGAACAGTACCGCCACCAGTGTCGCCGCCGGGGACTATGCCGTTCCGCACTCACCAATATTTTCTCCTGCGTTCCCAACACTCGCGTTCGGTCGAAAATAACGGTCTGAAGCATTTGTTCTTCTATAGGCCTCGCACAGTCTGTTCGGTGATTTAGTTCGTCGGGCGCCTGCCGCCGCAGGAGTGTCGGTGGACGCGGGTTATGTGGGTACCACCAACGATGGTCCGCGCTGTCAACAATAAACGGATTTGGTTGCTATGTTCGAGCTGTTTGCACTACGTAGAGTCACTAAAAATCCGGGGATTTGTTTTAGAAATTGCTGTTTTACAGACAGTATTCTAACAATTTTAGTGCCTGAAATTTCTTCCCATAAAAATCGGCAGTACATCTCCGGTCTCATCGTTTTTGTACTGTGCGTTTCTACTACTACTACTACTACCGTGTCCTCCACAGCGATTTATGATGCTTTTGTTCAAAACCAGATCGCACCGTTCTTTTGCTAATGTAGGCTATGATGATTAATGTGTTTTGCCAAAACGACTTATTCTCACCGACTTTATACAATGTTAGAAAGTCCGGTTCGCTCCGCTTTCGGTCTGTGAGAGTCGTAAATCGGTTGTGAATTATTCAAAGTTCACCCACCAACGGAGAATATACAGAAAATTGCCCGAAAAACCGTAGGTTTGGAATTTCACATCTGTGCGCGACTCTACGGTGCGGTAGCACCGACCGCGGCGGATATTTCTTCCCAGGTTCGCGGAAACCTTCCGCCGCCGCCGCCGCTCGCATGATGCATATGTACTCCACGCCGAAAATATAATAATCGATGTTCTTTGTTAGAAACAAAATTATAGTCCGCCGCCGAAGGGCTATGATTAATGTGTTTTCCTAAAATCGACGATGGGTCTATAATACGTTTTTCATAAAAAAACTGGGTCGTTGTAATACTTTTCACTTTATTGTTAAGCGTCTAGTAGTAGAGGTAGGACGGCTCGGCTTTTAAAACTGTACCACCGGTAGCGCGGTCCGCCCCACCCTCTTTTTTCTAACCGAAATAGAGTTTTTTTTACTCTTTGTAGCGCTTTGCTTTTGACCATTGCTTCGGAATTTGTGTGATAAACCACATATACAAACACGCACGCGCACACTGTACATTCAGTATCCAAAAAGATTTGTTGATGTTCGGCTTCTAATTTTTTAAATTGCTTGTAAAACTCGGAAACAGAATGCTATAAAAGCTTTGTTTCATCGAAAGAACGGTAGGCAAGGTAAAATACGGGATTTTTCCTTTAGGAACTGAGAAATCATCGACTGGGATTCTGTGGTGAACGAAGAAATCTTTTACATATGTTATAACTTTTAAACATTTACACCCGGTTTTTCGGAGAAACCGTAAAACTCGGAAACAGAATGCTATAAAAGCTTTGTTTCATCGAAAGAACAGTAGGCAGAGTAAAATACGGGATTTTTCCTTTAGGAACTGAGAAGAATGAAGAAATCTTTTACGTATGTTATAACTTTTAAACATTTACACCCGGTTTTTCGGAGAAAACGAAATCTATGAAATGTGAGTTTCAGAAAATTGTTGTCAGTTGAGTGGTCGAGTATGTGAACTGGAAAAATTCTGGTTTATATACGGATGAAGGGTAATCTGTCATAATCGACCTAGATTATGGTATATAAGTTCTATCCGCGCATTCACTACTACTGCCGTCATTTCGCAGCGCTTTGGTAGGTACTAAGTGTCGTATTATGGCTAGCGGCAAACGAAAAACTTCACCAGCGGTCAGCAGTGTTTGGAATGATAAACATTGTTCTAAAACTCCTAATGTCGATCTATTATAGGACGACGATAGCTTCGCGAAGGCTGCCGCTGCTGCTGCTGCTAAACAGGGGAAAAGGGAGAGTAGTGGCAGCACATCCAAGATTTTCGAAATAGGGAAATCGTGGAACGGGAATGTAATAGGAGTAAGTGTAAGAATGGATCGAGTTGAAAAATTGTCGCAAATGGTTATGTTACAGCTGCAATGGTATGTCAACCACAACACTAACAAATCGTACTGTACTATCCAGGTAGTACAGAGCTTCAAAATAAAATATGAAAACGGACTGTGTATTTGGTAGGAATACTACAAACTGGTGAATGATGACGAGGAAGAAGGCGGTATCAAGTACAGAGCGGTCAATTGGGATAAGCGTCTTTCACTCAGTCAGCAAAATCTGCTCGCGTTGAAGCAAAATCTGTCGATCTTCATGGCTGAGTATAAAGTCGTCAAACAAAGAGAATTGGACAAACTGTGAAATAGGTATACAAACTACTTACAAAATCGAAATTAGGAAAAATGGGTTTCACAGAAAATGTTTTTGACTAAATTGCGATTCTTCGGAAGCTTATTTCATATAAAACGTTTCCGTAGAAAATGAGTTTTCGAAGAATTTCGATTTTTCATAAAACCTACGATAGGTATACTATAACTCTTTGCGGCACGGTCTGGACATATTTGTCCAAATAAGTTATATCTATAAGTTATGGTGGTTTTGTTATGCATAACTTTTGCACATAAGTTATGACCTCGCCAAAACGCAGTTATGGCCATAAAGAGTGGGGTGGTATCGTAGTTTCTGCTTTGAAATTTTCTGTGAAACTCTCTTTTGATAAGCGAGAAGAAAAAGAACGTTCTCCAAAAGTAAATCGTATGCACAGTACAACTTACCAATAATTATGTTAGTTAATTTGGTGGAAGTTTATATGCCAGTGCTATTATAGTTAAAAATCACGAAATCATGAAAATCTGAATCATGAAGAAGGTATTTCCCAAGAAAATCTTTTTCACTAAATTGAGATTTGCAGAATGTTTGACTAAACAAAATGGGTTCCACTAGATCCCCCACTATAGTTTTTGTCTAAAAATAAGATTCCTAGACAGCCTTTTACAGAAAATAAGTTTCCAAAAATTTCACTTTTTCATAAAATTCTGGTAGTAAGTTTTAGAAAACCTACAGTACGTACAGTATATTTTCAGAGTAGCGTACTATCATAACCACTAAATCGAGATTTGTAGAACGTTTGACTAACCAGTAAATGTGTTTGACTGATTTTAGATTCATAGAAAAATCTTTCAGTAGGAAAAAACGTCTCCGTAGAAAATAAATTTGTTAGAATTTCGATTTTTCATAAAATTCGGATAATAGTTTTATAAAACCTGCAGTACGCATATTTTCAGAGTAGCGTAGTATCATAATCACTATACTAAAATCGGTAGCGTATCCAGGGTACAAACCCTTTGCGGTGGGGGTAGATGAGAAACTAATGAATTATGTACTAAAACCGTCTGTTTTATGCTCGGAATGTCTTTTAAACGCGTTTTAGGTATATTTTCAAAATTTTCTCACCCCGCTCGGACAGCCGCTCGATCGCGCCGCTTTAAACTTGTAATTTCTGTTAATTTTAATCTCATAATGTCTTTTAAACACGTTTTTGAAGACCGATTTGCTAAATTTTCTTATCCTGTTTGTTGGGTAGCGACCCAACCGAACACTTTCAAAATGTTACAATCCCCTTTGCAAAATCGTGGATACGACACTGAGCAAAATGAAATTTATAAAAAAATCGAAAAATGCTTTCCCAAATTGAGATAACACAAAATCATTTTGACAAATTTCGATTTCTCATAAATTCCAATAGAAAAATGCGATAATGTGTTTGCGAAACCTACAGTATATTACAACCAGAACGGGTGGTATCGCAGCTTCTGTTCGAAAACCATTAAAAGTGGTAAAACTCTGTTTTTTGAGAAATGAGAAGAAAAAACTTCAGTTTGTGTGTGTGTGTGTTTTTAGCTCATTGGGTACAGCGGCGGTGGATGGAATCGGTGCGCTGAAAACATTAGGCTTTGACATTGAATGAATAAACTTTTCTCGAAAAGACTTTTTTGTTTCTGTTTTCCTATACCCGTTACTGTTCGGGTGGTTGCTAACGGCGACCGTACTATGTCCTTGTGTGTTATAACGTTAGTAGACCGAGTCTACTACTACTGGAGTGCACCGCTCTCTCTGAGGGCTACTAGATCGTCGTAGCCTCCCGGTCATGGCGGAGGTAACGCACAATAGACCAAGACCGTCGAAAAAGGGGCTCCAGTGCGCAAAGTGTAGCCGCATGCTAGTCGGTGCGCTTAAAAAGTGCCACGATTGCAAAAACAGATATAAGTAAGCTATATTAGTCATTGGTGTATTATTCTTCTCAAATTCTTGTTTGTAGGTGTTTAGTCTGCGGGTTTCGCTTGCTCCCGTATGAAAGAGATCTATATATGCACCTGTATAAGTAAGTTACAAAAAAAATTTTCGTCGATTTTAGTGTTTTCATGTACATAGTACAGTTTATTCGCGCTACGCGGGGTGTCTGTCGCGCGTTAATGGTGGGTAGTGTCCTACAATCGTCGAATATCAGGAAAAAACTTTGCGCTTACTTTTTTTTAATGAAAACGCAGTACACCACTCGTGTGGCTTTCCCGCTATTTAATTTATTTGCTGCAGTGGCGGAGGATAATAGATAAATACGTTGATTGGGGAACTGCAGTGAAGGAGAATCGAGGAAATACGGTGAAATGTGTGCATTACCAATTATTTCAGAAGAACCATTTACCGGCCTAGAATATTTTTTCCTAGAAACTGACTGCC
>JASANB010000005.1:0-29661 GCA_030248155.1 Sabatieria punctata | reverse complement strand
CCATGATTTGACTCGGAACTGCGGAAAACGCTGGTTGATACCATGATTTGACTCAAAAGCTGCAGAAAACGCTGGTTCGTGCGATGATTATGACTCAAAAAGTTGCAGAAAAGGCTGGTTCATACCATGATTTGACCCAAAACTGCGAAACCTCTGGTTCATACCATGATTTGACTCAAAACTGCAGAAACCTCTGGTTCATACCATGATTTAACTCAAAAGTTGCAGAAAACGCTGGTTCATACCATGATTTGACTCAAAACTGCAGAAACCTCTGGCTCATACCATGATTTGACTCAAAAGCTGCAGAAAACGCTGGTTCATGCCATGATTTGACTCAAAACTGCAGAAAACGCTGGTTCATACCATGATTTGACGCAAAACTGCAGAAAACGCTGGTTCATACCATGATTTGACTCAAAAGCTGCAGAAAACGCTGGTTCATACCATGATTTGACGCAAAACTGCAGAAACCGCTGGTTCATACCATGATTTGTCTCAAAAGCTGCAGAAAACGCTGGTTCAGAGCTTGATTTGACTCAAAAGCTGCAGAAAACGCTGGTTCATACCATGATTTGACGCAAAACTGCAGAAAACGCTGGTTCATACCATGATTTGACTCAAAAGCTGCAGAAAACGCTGGTTCATACCATGATTTGACGCAAAACTGCAGAAACCGCTGGTTCATACCATGATTTGTCTCAAAAGCTGCATAAAACGCTGGTTCAGAGCTTGATTTGACTCAAAAGCTGCAGAAAACGCTGGTTCATACCATGATTAGAACCAAAACGAGAAAACGCTGGTTCATACCATGATTTGACTCAAAAGTTGCAGAAAACGCTGGTTCATACCATGATTTGACTCAAAACTGCGGAAAACGCTGGTTGATACCATGATTTGACTCAAAAGCTGCAGAAAACGCTGGTTCATGCGATGATTATGACTCAAAAGTTGCAGAAAAGGCTGGTTCATACCATGATTTGACTCAAAACTGCAGAAACCTCTGGTTCATACCATGATTTGACTCAAAACTGCAGAAACCTCTGGTTCATACCATGATTTAACTCAAAAGCTGCAGAAAACGCTGGTTCATATCATGATTTGACTCAAAACTGCAGAAACCTCTGGTTCATACCTGGTTCAGAGCTTGATTTGACTCAAAAGCTGCAGAAAACGCTGTTTCATACCATGACTAGGGTCAAAACTGCAGAAAACGCTGGTTCATACCATGATTTGACTCAAAACTGCAGAAAACGCTGGTTCTCTAAATCTGCAGAGAACGCTGTTTACTCTCTGGTTCAGACCTTCATTTGACCCAAAAGTGCACATTTAAAAGCGCTGCTGACCGGCAAATGGGCCGGTCGCAAAATTTCGAAAAATCAAGCGGGCTGGGCCAATGGTGAAACGGAAGGATTCACTCCTGCGCCGGTCCTGTCTCAGTCAGCAAAGCTGTACAGTTTAGTTTAGTTTTAGTTTTATTCATATGTGTAAAACTTGTACACAAGATGAACGAATGGAATTAAATCCAGAAAAATTGTTCACCTTTTGTTAGTAGCTGAATACATACACGTCAAACCAGCAAACTAAAACTACAATGTATGTTCAATATCCTAACTTGTCAATCAAATGTCTTCCTACTAGCAAATTATAAACTGCTTCAGTTCTGACCTCTCGCTTAAAATCCTGCTTCAAATCCTGTCACGAGGCCACTGAAGACCTTCTATCATTGGAGAATAATTACCGGAGAGTGCTGCATTGGGTACCAGGGTACACTAACCGGCACTTAGCATTTTCCGCAACAAAAATGAGATCCAGATAGTGTACCCGGTACACTAACTGGCACTTAGCCAAATCATGTTAAACTGCTTGTTTTCACGATTTCTGAGCAAAAATGCATTTTTCCAATCGAGATTGCTGTTTCTGCCATGAAAATGAGAGTGGTTTGTCAAAGTTTCCATTCTTGTGAGGTTTGTATCAGTAAAAACGATTGAAAATTCGCAAAAATATACGTAGACCTGCTTTAAACCTACCGCAATGTTGGAAATTTTGGACACCCATGACATACAATCTGTCTCCAAATAGTGTACCCCGGGTACACAATCCGGCACTAAGTGCCAGTTAGTGTACCCCGGGTACGCTATCTGGAGGGGTACCCTATGCAGCACTCTCCGGTAGTATGCATGTTGTGATTTGTGTACTGTATTGTGTCAGGCTTTATACTCTTCCTGCCATCTGAAAGTGCAGTATGTTAAGTGTTTCGATGTAACGGTATTGTAAGTCAGTTCTGTTTGCTTTCGATGCTCAGGTCGATGAACGTTTTTCATTTGTCTAATCGGTTTTGTGTTTATACTGTGCATGCGTGTGTTTTAGTGTACATTTATAATGTGTAGAGCAGAATATTGCCTTCACTAACAGGCAAGCAGTGCGTTTAGATCAGCTTTGTTACCTTTGGGCCGGCTTAAAATTTCATAATTTAAAATAGCACCAAAATGAGCACTACAGTATGTAATTGAACACCTTTTTTGATATGCTGCTTGTTTTTCTCTACTGCTGTTCAATTTTGAGATATTACTGATCAAACAAAATTTGCATTAATATTCATATATCTCCAAAAGGAGTAACTATAGATTAAAACAAACGCCATTTTTGAACTCAGCGGGTCAAAATAGGTCGGGTGCACTATTGACTGACAAAAGGTTCATTTCAGAAATGCATGAACACTGAACATTTATTTCAGGATTATGGCTTCTCATGGCATGTTTCTTAATGAAACTTTGGAGGTCCATAACTTGCGACCGAGTGGCCGTAGCGCAAAAATATGATGATATTCTGAATCAGCGGAAAAAACTGCACCAGATAGATACCACGTTACGTCCAGATTTGACAGATAACTTATTGTCTGAGTACCAGGGCATAAAAGTTACATAAGTAGCTCAGGAGCAGTCAGATTGAAAAACAGATGTCATTTTCGTAATCAGCAGCAAAAACTGCATTAGGTGATATAAATTTTTATGGCTCTGTACCCTAGATGCGACTGAATTGAGTCACCTTTCAAATGAGCATGTTATAGCAAGTGCAGCCGTTTTCTTCCCAAATCATAAAAATGCCGATATCTTCAAAAGTAGGCAACGTAGAGCAAAAGTAAAGTTATTTTCGGATTCAGCAGCAAAAACTACATAAGAAAAACTGCATTGCACCGCGGTTAATGGTCATACTAGCGAGTAGTGCCAGTCAAAAAAAGGGTTGGTCTCAAATTTGGACGCCAATTTCTCCCGATCCAGAGCAAATCAAGCTAAACTGAATGCATTTTCGAACTCAGCACACAAAACTGCATATAACAGTATGCTAACAACTAAGCTTTGCAGAAAAAAATTTTTTTTCGAACACCTTTGAGAGGCCAAAATACCCCCCACCCCCCCGAACCGCACACGTTGGGGCGCTCATTTTGTTTGGCCAACTCATGCCTAACTTTTGTTAAAACATTAGCTTGGCAGGGCCTTTGCACAAAAAGTTAAAAAGATTTTTCGAAAAAAAACGGAGTGGCATTTTGTGGAAATTTCGCAGTTTTCGGCGAATATCTCGGTAACCAGCTATGATCTGGAAACGGGGATACCAGAAAATGAAAGGCCATTGGACCAGCTACAAAACCGTATGGGACTCGGGATCCTAGCTTAAGAAACGAATGAAGGGTGATCGTTTGAATGGAGAGTGTCAGAGCTATTAAAATGAGCCCGAAAATTGCTGCCGACCCAACTTTGAGGGGGTGTAGCTCCGGTTCTAGGGGGTTGCTGGTGGCCGGGCATGCACCGTTGGTCTTCGACTGTGCTCTATTTTAATAGATATAAATATCAGCCAGATCCGTGAGATGGCCCTGCTTGCCCCCTCAAAGCTGACTTTCTCGCAAAATGCATCTTAATACCGAATTTTTCAAATGCGTATGCGTATGCGTATACGCATTTCAATTACAAATGCGTATGAGTTTGCGTATACGCATTGCAAAAACTAATGCGTATTTTGCGTATTGCGTATGCGTAATGCGTAATCTCAGAAACAATAAGAAATTTCACTAAACAGCATTTTTCGCTCTACATACAGTAAGCTGTTTGGATGTCCAACTATATAATCCAGGTTTTTTTGAGACATAGTTGAGGCTTGATGATAAATTTCTGCCCTCAAAGAATTGCACTATAGTATGTATGTTTTCAAAAGGCAAGAGACGTGCGCTTTCCTAAACTTATTACAAAAGAAATTGGTCAAATGTTCATTAGAGAAGTCCAGTAGCATTCTAACATAATAAACACACAGTGGAACAGCGGCGTATCCAGGATTTCGGAAGCGGGTGTAAAATTTTGAAAGTGCCTGGTTGGGCCGCTGCCCAATCAGGGTAAGAAAATTTAGCAAAATTTGCTTTCAAAAACGTGTTTAAAACACATTTCAGGCTTAAAATTAACAGAAAGTACAAGTTTTATTAGTTTAAAGTGGCCTGGTTGGGCTTCTGCCCGACCAGGGCGAGAAAATTTTTAAAATTTAGCCTTCAAAAACGCATTTAAAAGGCATTCTAAGTACAAAATAGACAGTTTTGTTTGGTACATAATTCATTAGTTTCGCATATTTTTGACAGATTTTCTTTTCCTACCTCTACCGCAAACGGGGGTGTACCCACCATACCCCCTGGATAGCCCACTGCAGTGGAAGCACAAACAGATACCCTCTGAGTATACAACACAACTGATGCCACCCAAAACCATACAAAACTCTAAATTCAAGGATTTGTCGCACGCTTCCTTTCCTCTTGAAGCTTAGCCTTTTTTTAAATATTAGCAAGCACAACTTAGTCAAAGCTTCAAATTATCTCAGAAGATTTCTGGTACCCTCACCTCACACTAAAAAATATGAGGAATGACCATTTGGTAACAACTAGCACTAAATTTTTTGCAAGACATTCAAAAAGGCAGCTGTTTTTGAGACCCAATACGCATTACGCAAAAATATGCAAACTTTTGGCAGAATGCGTAATAATATTGCGTAATGAAATTCAAATGCGTATGCATATGCGTATGCGTATACGCATTCTAAAATACAATGCGTACTTTGCGTAATGATATGCGTAATGCGTATACGCATGCAACAGTAGGGTCCTGTATGGGGAATGCAGGATTTTCTGATAGATCAGTAAACTAAAACTAAATCAATATTTTTGGTGCTTAAACAGTATGTAAACACTACTTGGACATGTAAACCATTAATGTCTCATGGCAGTTCTAGCAGTTCTAACTTTCGCAAAACGCCCTGTAACTGTCTTCTGCAGTTTTCAGCTAGTCAGTTAGCTACATAGTTAGCTAGTTCAGCACAGTGTCTAGACAGTCAACATAGGGTACGGTGGTCTTATGATTTACATCGAAGGTCAAAAGAGCGTTTTGCGCCGGTTTTATAATTAAAAAATGTTATTTTTTCAGGGCTATATTTTAGGTTCAAATTTTATCGCTAAAACTCTGAATTTACACGGTGTATGAACAGCAAGCATATTATTACAGGCTTCTCAACTTTTTCAATTGATGAAGAGTCAAACAAATTCAGGGTGGTCCTTGAGTTAGGTGGAACGGGCCGCCTTTCATCTGAAAGATACACTAGACTCCATGTCTGTTTCGGTTTACAGTAGTAGTCAGAGACAACTGCAAAAACCTTTTTAAGATGCATTTTGCGAGAAAGTCAGCTTTGGTGCCGAAGAGAGGGGGCAAGCAGGGCCATCTCACGGATCTGGCTGATATTTATATCTATTAAAATAGAGCACAGTCGAAGACCAACGGTGCATGCCCGGCCACCAGCAACCCCCTAGAACCGGAGCTACACCCCCTCAAAGTTGGGTCGGCAGCAATTTTCGGGCTCATTTTAATAGCTCTGACACCCTCCATTCAAACGATCACCCTTCATTCGTTTCTTAAGCTAGGATCTCGACTCGCATATGGTTTTGTAGCTGGTCCAATGGACTTTCACTTTCTGGTACTCCGGTTTCCAGATCGTAGCTGGTTACCGAGATATTGGCCGAAAACTGCGAAATTTCCACAAAATGCCACTCCGTTTTTTTTCGAAAAATCTTTATAACTTTTTCTGCAAAGGCCCTGCCAAGCTAATGTTTTAACAAAAGTTAGGCATGAGTTGGCCAAACAAAATGAGCGCCCCAAAGTGTGCGGTTAGGCGGGGGTAGGGGGGGGTGTTTTGGCCTCTCCAAGGTGTACGAAAAAAAAATTTTTCCTGCAAAGCTTAGTTGTTTGCATACTGTTATATGCAGTTTTGTGTGCTGAGTTCGAAAATGCATTCAGTTTAGCTAGATTCTCTCTGGATCGGGAGAAATTGGCGTCCAAAGTTGAGACCAACCCTTTATCTTGACTGGCACTACTCGCTAGTATGACCATTAACCGCGGTGCAATGCAGTTTTTCTTATGTAGTTTTTGCTGCTGATTCCGAAAATAACTTTATTTTTGCTCTACGTTGCCTACTTTTGAAGATATCGGCATTTTTATGATTTGGGAACAAAACGGCTGCACTTGCTATAACATGCTCGTTTGAAAGGTGACTCAATTCAGTCGCATCTAGGGTACAGAGCCATAAAAACTTATATCACCTAATACAGTTTTTGCCGCTGATTACGAAAATGACATCTGTTTTTCAATCTGACTGCTCCTGAGCTACTTATGTAACTTTTATGCCCTGGTACTCAGACAATAAGTTATCTCTCAAATCTGGACATAATATGGTATCTATCTGGTGCAATTTTCTCCGCTGATTCAGAATATTATCATATTTTTGCGCTACGGCCACTCTGTCGCAAGTTATGGACCTCCAAAGTTTCATTAAAAAACATGCCGTGAGAAGCCATAATCCTAAAATAAATGTTCAGCATTCATGCATTTCTGAAATGAACCTTTTTGTCAGTCAATAGTGTACCCGACCTATTTTGACCCGCTGAGTTCAAAAATGGCGTTTGTTTTAATCTATAGTTACTCGCTTTGGAGATATATGAATATTAATGCAAATTTTGTTTGATCAGTAATATCTCAAAATTGAACAGCAGTAGAGAAAAACAAACGCCATTTTTGAACTCAGCGGGTCAAAATAGGTCGGGTACACTATTGACTGACAAAAGGTTCATTTCAGAAATGCATGAATGCTGAACATTTATTTTAGGATTATGGCTTCTCACGGCATGTTTTTTAATGAAACTTTGGAGGTCCATAACTTGCGACAGAGTGGCCGTAGCGCAAAAATATGATAATATTCTGAATCAGCGGAGAAAATTGCACCAGATAGATACCATATTATGTCCAGATTTGAGAGATAACTTATTGTCTGAGTACCAGGGCATAAAAGTTACATAAGTAGCTCAGGAGCAGTCAGATTGAAAAACAGATGTCATTTTCGTAATCAGCGGCAAAAACTGTATTAGGTGATATAAATTTTTATGGCTCTGTACCCTAGATGCGACTGAATTGAGTCACCTTTCAAACGAGCATGTTATAGCAAGTGCAGCCGTTTTGTTCCCAAATCATAAAAATGCCGATATCTTCAAAAGTAGGCAACGTAGAGCAAAAATAAAGTTATTTTCGGAATCAGCAGCAAAAACTACGTAAGAAAAACTGCATTGCACCGCGGTTAATGGTCATACTAGCGAGTAGTGCCAGCCAAGAAAAAAAGGGTTGGTCTCAACTTTGGACGCCAATTTCTCCCGATCCAGAGCGAATCTAGCTAAACTGAATGCATTTTCGAACTCAGCACACAAAACTGCATATAACAGTATGCAAACAACTAAGCTTTGCAGAAAAAAATTTTTTTCGAACACCTTTGAGAGGCCAAAACACCCCCCCCTCCCCCCCCCTAACCGCACACTTTGGGGCGCTCATTTTGTTTGGCCAACTCATGCCTAACTTTTGTTAAAACATTAGCTTGGCAGGGCCTTTTCAGAAAAAGTTATAAAGATTTTTCGAAAAAAAACGGAGTGGCATTTTGTGGAAATTTCGCAGTTTTCGGCGAATATCTCGGTAACCAGCTATGATCTGGAAACCGGAGTACCAGAAAGTGAAAGGCCATTGGACCAGCTACAAAACCATATGCGAGTCGAGATCCTAGCTTAAGAAACGAATGAAGGGTGATCGTTTGAATGGAGGGTGTCAGAGCTATTAAAATGAGCCCGAAAATTGCTGCCGACCCAACTTTGAGGGGGTGTAGCTCCGGTTCTAGGGGGTTGCTGGTGGCCGGGCATGCACCGTTGGTCTTCGACTGTGCTCTATTTTAATAGATATAAATATCAGCCAGATCCGTGAGATGGCCCTGCTTGCCCCCTCAAAGCTGACTTTCTCGCAAAATGCATCTTAAACAGAACACAATTGCGCAGATTAGTATTTCAAGTGTAGTACCGAAAATTTTTGGTTTAAGTTTGGTTCAGAGCGGCCCAGCTCATTCTGTAGCCAGTGTAATTGAGCTGGGGTTTGGACGAAAGTTCTATACTTGTGCTTAATTGTCATTGCCAACCGAGATCGGGCAGACATGTATAGTGGGGGGTCGGCGGAATCGGCCGATATGGTGTGCGTTGGACATCCCTATGGCCCCAAAGTAAAACCCTAAAACAGTTCCGCCCAACTCCCTCTGGGTACCCAGCAATGGCCATCCATGGTTCTCTATGATGAAGGCCATTTTCCATAGTAAAACTCCAAAACACCCCCACGGAAATGACCTTTTCTCTGGGGGGCGAGCAAACTCAGACCCGTGCTATGCAGCGTTCGAAAGCTCACATCATGGGCTTTCAGAATCTGTAATAAAATTTAAGGTGATTTTTGTTGTTTCAAAAATAATCGATCCCGAAGTATCCATTAATCACGATTTAATCAGTTTTCAGCAGCCAAATAAAATGGTTTGGCATGAAAATTTAATGAGCATACTAGGTCTTCTGACACGGCAAATTCAATGGCGTGATCCATTTGTGCATAGGATCATGTGATCAATCGATAGCCAGCAATGGCCATCCATGGTTCTCTCTGATGAGGGCCATTTTCCGTAATAAAACTCCAAAACACCCCCCACGGAAATGACCTTTTCTCTGGGGGGCGAGCAAACTCAGACCCGTGCTATGCAGCGTTCGAAAGCTCACATCATGGGCTTTCAGAATCTGTAATAAAATTTATGGTGATTTTTGTTGTTTCAAAAATAATCGATCCCGAAGTATCCATTAATCACGATTTTATCAGTTTTGAGCAGCCAAATAAAATGGTTTGGCATGAAAATTTAATGAGCATACTAGGTTTTCTGACACGGCAAATTCAATGGCGTGATCCATTTGTTCATAGGATCATGTGATCAATCGATAGCCAGCAATGGCCATCCATGGTTCTCTCTGATGAGGGCCATTTTCCGTAGTAAAACTCCAAAACACCCCTCACGGAAATGAACGTTTCTCTGGGGGGCGAGAAAACTCAGACCCTTGCTATGCAGCGTTCGAAAGCTCACATCATGGGCTTTCAGAATCTGTAATAAAATTTATGGTGATTTTTGTTGTTTCGAAAATAATCGATCCTGAAGTATCCATTAATCACGATCAAATATAGATTATCGATTGATCACGTGATCATAGCTGTAAATTGATGTCGCGAATGAATTTGGCGTAGCAGAAAACCCCCAATTTGATAATCCCATTTTCCTTCTTAGCTGATTTAGTGAGGTGCTGAAAACTGATAAAATCGTGATAAATCGATACTTCGGGATCGATTATTTTTGAAACAACAAAAATCACCATAAATTTTATTGCAGATTCTGAAAGCCCATGATGTGAGCTTTCGAACGCTGCATAGCACGGGTCTGAGTTTGCTCGCCCCCCAGAGAAACGTTCATTTCCGTGAGGGGTGTTTTGGAGTTTTACTATGGAAAATGGCCTTCATCATAGAGAACCATGGATGGCCATTGCTGGGTACCCGGAGGGAGTTGGGCGGAACTGTTTTAGGGTTTTACTTTGTGGCCATAGGGATGTCCAACGCACACCATATCGGCCGATTCCGCCGACCCCCCACTATACATGTCTGCCTGATGGCCGCCCGATCTCGGTTGACAATGACAATTAATCACATCTGCCCATATGTTCGTCAGCGCACATGCAGTATAAATACAAAAATGACCCGTCGATTTTCTGCTTTCACTCAAGCGTTTTTAAAATTCTCCAATTTTAGTGCCGTTTAAGCGTAATTAGTGGTTGTTTATAAAATAACAATCTAGTGGTTGGGAGCAATCGTCCTATACTTGTACTCGGTCGTCGTTGTTAAAGATTTGTGATTTGGGTACTCTCCGTCTTTCTTTTCTTTTTTTTGCATTACTATATTTATTGTTGTGTTTGTTGTTTTTGTTGCGTATTGCGCTTTCTTTGTGCATAATTGATTGCGATTACAGAGGAAACGAAGTAAAAAATGGAGAGTGTAGTGGAGGGGGTGTACTTTACGTTGCTGGACCCGCCGCACCTGCGTTTGAAGCGTCCAAGTTGGCTGAAGGCGCCGCCTCCGATGGTTCTCTTCGGTCTGGTCATGTTCTCCTACTTCCTGGTCACCGGCGGCCTCATCTATGACGTCATCGTAGAACCGCCCTCTGTTGGTAATTCACTAACTAGTAACTACCGACTAGAGATGCAACCGCAAAGAAAATACCGGATACCTAGTGCTTCGGATCTGAAAAGTACCGGATTATCCGGTATATACCGGATTATGGTTGCATCTCTACTACCGACAGACCAGACCACATCATACATTGGCTAGGCCAAATGGCGCTTAGCATTTTGCAGTCGTTTCTGATGAATTTTCTAGTTGTACTTATCGGTAGATCGCACCACTGTCCTCTGGAGCGTGCCCTATAGCATGCATTACATGTAAAACCTAAACCGCCGAAGGGGGGTTGGGGTCTGTCGCCGGCTGGGGGGTCTGAGCCCAAATTTTGGAGGGGGTTGGGCGCTAAAAGCTCTAAAAATTGCAATTTTTCCGTTGAAACATGTCAATAATCACTAATTTGGGCAGAAATACAGCTAAAAAGTGCTGTTTTACATGCGATTTTGGCAATTTTTGTGTCTGAAATTGGAAAAAATCGCAAAAAATTGCTCAAAAAATTACTTGCCAGAAAAATCGGAGGGGGTGGAGTCGGAAAAATCGTCTCGGTGGTCCCCATCCGGATGGTCTGCCCTAAGTCGGGTGGGGGGCAGATCCCAGACCCCCTGTTACATCTATACCCAAAAGAGGAGAACTCGCTGTCAAAAACTAATGCACCGATGTACCTCAGCCAGATAGATGTTTGCTGCCAAAGATAAAGAATAGATTTTATTGAGCTGAGAGTGGAGGAATGCGCGATAATGGAAAGAAGAACAGTTTAGGCTCGACTACAGATGAGCGTGGTAATTCGCGACCGGTGGCCTTCATGCAGTACCGAGTGAACGGACAATACATAATGGAAGGCTTGGCTGCCAGCTTCATGTTCACTTTAGGAGGTAAACCTTGCCTTCTTACATATTATTGCATACTCCACTCCGCAGCTCAGGGGTAGCTAGTTTCCAGGCGTAGTTGCCCTGCATATCAGTCTTTATGCCGACGATCGACTCTTTGCGACAATAACTTGTAGGGATGAACGTGCGTTTCGTTATATGGACTTTAATCCTTGTAAAGATCGTTCGCAAGCGTTCTACCAGAGCCGGTTAATTTCTACTTTGAGTGTAGACGAAAAATAAGCATTGTCAGAAATGAGGGTGGTGGCTCTTAAGAGAAAGCAAGGTCTCAACTAAAGTAACACAGTAAAAATCTAAATTAGCGTCGACCGAACTACCCTCACTTTTGACAATCCAACTTTTTTGCCTTTACTGAAAGTAAATAGCTGATCTTTGTAGTGTCTAAAGGCCCATAGCAAGTTCGGCTAACAAATTCGGGACAGGGGTTCGTGAGATAGCAAGTTCAAATTTTTGACGTCTCAGTTCGGGTCAGTTTATTTCAGAAGGGCTGAACTCAGGGCTACACAAGGTTGGCAAGCCAGCATTTGGCCAAAACAAACGCTTAGTAATGACCGTGTTAAAAATATTTTCATTTGCTAGAAAATTGACGGAATGGGCCAGGGGGTCCCACCAACTCTGTAGCTACGTATATGATGGACTATATAAAGCACACTTGAACACATACATTAACAGGCCAGCCGCCGAGAGGGGGCATGGAGCATACATGTAGTTGGGGGGAATGGGGGTATTTCCCCCCCAGGCCCGATTTTCGGACAAAATTCCCCCCAGCCGGATTCTGGGGGGGATTTTTTTGAAACCCTATTTTGGGTTTCTAAACCTGCAAACAGGGTTCCAAAAGCCCTGATTAGGGTTTCAGAGATCCTGAACAGGGTTTTGGAACCCCAATTAGGGTTTTAGAAGCTCTAAATAGGGTTACTGAAACCCTAATTTGGGTTACTGAAACCCTAATTTGGGTTTCTAAAACCCTAAATAGGGTTCCGGAACCCTAATTTGGGTTTCTGAAACCCTAAATAGGGTTCCGGAACCCTAAGTTGGGTTTCTGAAACCCTAAATAGGGTTCCGAAACCCTAATTTGGGTTTCTGAAGCCCTAAATAGGGTTCCGGAACCCTAATTTGGGTTTCTGAAACCCTAAATAGGGTTCCGGAACCCTAATTTGGGTCTCTGAAACCCTAAATAGGGTTCCGGAACCCTAATTTGGGTCACTGAAACCCTAATTTGGGTTTCTGAAACCCTAAATAGGGTTCCGGAACCCTAGTTTCTGAAGCCCTAAATAGGGTCCCGGAACCCTAATTTGGGTCACTGAAACCCTAATTTGGGTTACTGAAACCCTAAATAGGGTTCTGGAACCCAAGTTTCTGAAGCCCTAAATAGGGTTCCGGAACCCTAATTTGGGTCACTGAAACCCTAATTTGGGTTACTGAAACCCTAAATAGGGTTCCAGAACCCAAGTTTCTGAAGCCCTAAATAGGGTTCCGGAACCCTAATTTGGGTCACTGAAACCCTAATTTGGGTTTCTGAAACCCTAAATAGGGTTCCGGAACCCTAATTTGTGTTACTGAAACCCTAATTTGGGTTTCTGAAGCCCTAAATAGGGTTCCGGAACCCTAATTTGGGTTACTGAAACCCTAAATAGGGTTCCGGAACCCTATTTTGGGTTACTGAAACCCTAATTTGGGTTTCTGAAGCCCTAAATAGGGTTTCTGGAGGACCAAAATACGGTTCCAGAACGCTAATTTGGGTTTCAAAATCTCTAAAGAAGGTTCCATAAATGCATTTTAACTGTATTATGTCGAATAAAATGGGTTTTTTTTGCACGTTTTAAAGCAAAATTAGCTTTTTTTGCACTTTTTAAATAAAAAATAGGGTTTTTGCATGTTTTAAAGCAAAAATATGGTTTTTAACGGTATTTTTGCACTTCAGACAGGATTTTTACCCGATTTTTAGACCTCAAAACCCTGTTTTGAGCCCAAAAAAGGTCGCTGAAACCCACTTTTGGACACCAAAAAAAGGTCGCTGAAACCCCCTTTGGGCATAGCCCTGAAACCCTATTTTGGATCAGAAAAATTCCCCCCCCCAGCCGAAAACCCAGCTACATGTATGGCATGGAGCCCCCTCTGGCCCCGGCCGGGGGTCTAAGCCTAAATTTTAGGGAGGGTAAAAACGCTTAAAATAGCAATTTTTCGGCTAAAAACATATAATTTAGGCTCAAATACGGCTAAAAAGTGCTGTTTTACAGGCGATTTGTAAAAATTAAAAAAATGGCAAAAATTTGCTGAAAAAATTACTTGCCAGAAAAAATACGCAGGTCAGGTTGCAGGTCTGGGTTTCGTGATTCTGGACCACGCCAACTCGCCCCTGCTTCCCAAGATCAACCGGACAATGATGCTGGGTCTGGGCTTCGCCTGCGTGCTCATCGCCTTTATCGCCTGTCGCGTGTTCATGCGTATGAAGCTGCCGGGCTACATGAGCTAGGAGCAGATCAGCTGTGAACAGTTCTTTTATCGGTTTTAGTTTGCTGTTTTGTTGTTGTTGTTGTGCACTCGATTGTTGTCTGACAGGCAAGTAAACTAAGCCTTATATGGACACAAGACTGTTAAGGCTGGCGAGTTGATATATTGCCATAGAGAGCCTTGGAAGGAAATATTTTTGAAAGTTAGCAAACGCATAAGACTGCATATTAGCCATAGATGGCTACTTAGCTTTCTATGGCTAACTTGCAGTCTTTGGGCGTTTTCTAACTTTCAAAAGTATTTCCTTCCAAGGCTCTCTACAGCCATATATCAATATGTCAGCCTTAAAAGTCTTGTGTCGATATAAGGCTTACTTTACCTATCTGTCTGTTGTTTTGGTGTCGATTCCGTACCGGCTAGAGGTGACGAGGGACAAAATATTCTATTTTTACTATAATGGTATACTATTGACTGACTGGTGGAAAGGAAGGAACACTCGTAAAACGCCTATACACACATTTACAAAACACCAACCAACCAGCTACAGAACAAGTGCAATCTATCCAGCCTATCAGTCGGTATAGGTGAGAACGGTGTATTGGCTGGTGTAAGTACCATCACGAGCGGTCTCGAACCGTCCGTCGGAAAACCAGGCCGTGGCTGGGTAGTCGGTTGGCGGCCGGATATGGTCAACCTTAATTTATGCAGATTAGTTAGGCCTTTAATACAGTCAGTGAAATAACAAGATCACAAGCTACCGATCAACATTACCTAAGGTACAACTAGATACAACTATACTTTAACTTTGCTGCAAGCAATTGCTTTTTCTAAAACCTTTCGATAGTAGCAAGTATGTGACGGCTAACCGTTTTGTTCGCCTACTCTCTGGATAGAATTGTGTTCGCATGAAAATCGGACAGGTACTGATCGACACCCAAGTATTGGTACCGTATCTTGTTTTAGTTTTAGTTGGCAGACGATCAAATAAAAGTATACAAAAACTTAGGTACAGGCCTCGAGTTATACACTAGCTCTTAATGAATTGAACGGTTTTATAATATGTTGATATTTCCTGACTGTACTAACCTTCACATCTGAACGGTGACACACATGTAACAGATACCCTAAGGGAGTCTGAGTCTAAATTCTAGGGGGGTTGGGTACCAAAAACACTCAAAATCGCAAAATACCTAATTTACGGCTAAAAATCGACAAAAAGCGCTAATTTGCACTCAAATACAGCTAAGACGCACTGCTTTACAGGCGATTTTAGCAATTTTGGTATCTGAAATTATAAAAGAATTGTGGCAGAACCCCCAGTTACAGACATGGGCAAAGGGGGATCTGAGGGGGTTGAACCCCTCACCCAGCCGCTACCCCCCTCAGAAATTTTTTGGAATAATTTTGTATAGAACATTATGTTAAACGTTTGCCTAGAATAAGTGTAAATGAGCTTAGAATAGCTTTATTTAACATATTTTAACGAAAAACAACCCGAAAAACCTTGATTTTAGCCAAAAATCCGACGTTGTGGCTTACCATCCCCTCAGGAATTGAAAATTCTACCCCCCCCCATCAGCCGAAATGGGAGCCCATGTCTGCCCAGTTAAATGTAGGGCCAGGTATAAGAAAAATTGAAAGACCTTCGGATCGTCGATTCTGTAGACCACGTATCTTTCGTGATAACGCTTTCGTTTCCAGCCCAGCTCCTCATAGTAAATGTTATTAGCAAATGCAATCACTCCGCATACTAGAAAAGCACATAGACAGTGAGCAACAGTACGTAGACCTATTCACGCACACATGTAACATTCTGGCACTTAACGCCGTTTATGGTACTGGCACCATATGGTACCCCTACCCATGGCCATGGGTGCTGGTACATTATATGATGCGAAATCTGAACGTAGTGGTACCATTATGGTATTATATTTATATAGTACGATATGATATTATATATAAATTTATTATAATAGGTACCGGTACAGGTACCAATGCCAAGGTAGGGGTACCAAATATGGTGACACTAGCCTAGGTACAGGCCCCTTATGTGGTGCCAGTCCAGTACCATAAACGACGTTAGGTGCCTGATTGTAATAGGGGCTCAATCGCCGGTTAAAACCAAAAGAGACTTTTCTGAGAAGCAATTTTGGGCCAAATGTTACAAGTTCAGACGCTAAAATTCCGTGTAAAAGCAGAGTTTTAGCTTCATCTCAACTCATATTAGCGTATCTTGCTCCGTAAACACGTTTTTAGCCACCAACCCCTGTTATACGTATGCGAAAAAGGCATAACCCATGTACCAAGAGCACACGATCCGAAAATCACTTGATGCGACTGCGTTTTCCATAAATGGCGCGGTATTGCCGCCACTGAAAGCTGAGAATACTGTAGACAGGTAGAAGAAAATTGTCAACACGTCTTACGCGTTTGCCCAAATTGAGGCAATCGATGCCGCCAGAAATGGAAACTCATCTCTAGTGTGTTTGATCTGAGAATTAGACAGTGAAGCATATATACATGTAACAGGTCATCCTTCGAAGGGGGAGGGGGTCTGAGCCCAAATTCTAGGGTGATGGATTGGGCACCAAAAAACGCTCAAAAATCGCACCTTTTCGGCTAAAGATCGCTAATGTGGGCTCAAATACAGCTAGGAAAGCGCTGTTTTACAGGCGGTATTGGCAATTTTTCTGTCCGAAATAGTAAAAAGTCACATAAATTTGATCAAAAAATTAGTTTCAGAAAATCGGGGGGGGGGGGCGGAAAAATCGTCTCGGGAGGGGTACCATCCGGGGTTCTGGTACAAGTCGGGTAGGGGGCAGACCCCCTGTCACATGTATGCTGTGAACTATGAAAAAGCCCATAAAAACAGAGTGGACCAAATATCAGTCAGGGGCTGTCCATAAACGACGTCGTTCCAGAGGGGTCCGCTGAAAAGCGACGACAGACGACGCATCAGGAGGGGAGGGGTTAGTAAAATCGACGCAGTTTTCTCGGACTTTTGGTATCAAGTATGATAACAAGAAAATATGATAGTACTGTATGTACTGCACTTTTATCAGGAAGGGGATTAAACCGAAAACGACATCGCCTTAGGGGGTCCCAAAGAAACGACGCAGAGCAATTTTGGGAGGAGTGGGTCCGTAAATTGGGATTTTGGACCGACGTCGTTTATGGGCGGCCCTTAGCAAACTTTTGGGTAACTGGAAGCGGGAACTGACCCATTCACAATAGAACAAACGACAAATGCAACAATTGTTTATAACAGTGCAAAGACAAGTATGGTGATACAACTGCAAGTTGATTGAACGTGAAATGCATGAAAACCCGTCGGGTAACTGTTTCAAGACAGTTAGTCTTCGTCGCTCGACACTTCGGCTGACCGTGCTGTCGTTCCATTTCTGATTGCACTTCTGCGCAACCTACATCGACCAGATAGTATAGATAATCAAACTGAACAGATACATCCGCTGAAGTGAAGTTGAGCTTTCAAATAAAAAGTGGACAACACCAGGCTAAAAATCGCTCAGAGAACCACTAATTGGGGCTAAAAACTGCTATTTTATAGAGAAATTTTAGCGGTTCTTGTTCTTTCGCTTCAACTAGTACCGGGTTCGTGCGGGACCTGGAAAGTCAGGGATTTGGTGTCTGGTCAGGCAAAAATTTGATAGCAGCAGAAACATCTCGCCACCAAATGGTCTTGTCAGAACTTTACACAACACCCTTTTGAAGATCGGTCTTCTGACTTTACTACTACTTAAACGGGAAAACTTAAAAATGCCTTTTACAAAGACAGGGTTCGTGCCGCTTTTGTATAGCAAAATTCCCTGACCTTTCCCTGACTTTTCCATGACCAAAGTAAAAATTCCCTGACCAACTAGGGTAGGAAACTCCGACCAATGTGAGAAAATTTTGGAAAATTGGCTTTGTAAAAGGCATTTAAACGGTATTCAGAGGGAAAAATTCCGCTTTAAGTAGTAGTATATAAAGTCAGAAAACCGATTTTCAAAAGGGTGATGTGTAAAGTTCTGACACAACCATTTGCATACATGGGCCGGGGGGAAGGGGGCTCTCCCCCTCGGCCGGCCATACCCCCCTCGGCCGGCAATACCCCTCCCACCCCCAACCCTCCCGGAGGGAGGAAATTTTCTCTTATTTAAGGCAAAACAGGCGTTTTTTGGCCTTTTTTGGGGGGACCTCTCCCCCGAGGTCTCCAACCCCCCTACCCCCCTCCGGATTTTTCCGGCCCATGTATGACCATTTGATGGCGAGATGTTTCTGCTGCTATCAAATTTTTCCCTGACCAGAGACAAAATTCCCTGACTTTTCCCTGATTCCCTGACTTTTTTTTTAAATTCCCTGACTTTTCCATGACTCCCTGAATTTCCAGGTCCCGCACGAACCCTGAAAGACAACTTTTTAAAACTCTCTCAGATTGGATTTTTAATTCGGTCATGAAAAAGTCAGGAAATTTTGCTATTCAAAAGCCGCTCGAATCCTGTGGTAAAAAATCAAAGAAATAGGTTCACAGACTAATAATCTTAAATTTACCTGGACTGTGGTGTAATGAGAGTAGTTGCTGCGGGCGCAGTTTCGTTCGGTTTAAACGATTGGCCACCGGCCGAACTTTTAGACGCGGCACCGGCCACAAAACTGGTGTATCTTTTGTCTTGGACGGCGCCTTTTCTTGCGGGCACCTGCCTTCTATCGACAGAACGGACTAGAGGGTACTGTCCACTACTGGTGGCGGTGGTAGGTAGGAAGCGTTCTAATTCGTCTCCGGAATCGTCACTGACATCTGAAGTGGAGTCTGGCTGACTTTCTTGGAACACATCGTAGTCCAATAACTCTTGATCGCTTAGATGCGAACAGCCGTCGACGAACTGCGCAAACCTAAAATGGAAATCTAAAATTTGATTTGCCCGCCACAGTTGCTATTTAGCTTATTCACTACTATTACAGTCAGGCACTTAACGCCGTTATGGTACCGACACCATATAAGGTGCCGCTACCATATATGGTACCGGTACCTAGGGTAGTGGTACCATACATGTAACAGGGGGGTCTGGGGTGGGGGTCTGCCCCCACCCGAAATAGGCCAGACCCCCCGGATGGGGACCCCCCCCCGAGACGATTTCACCGACCCCCCCCTCCGATTTTTCTGGCAAGTAAATTTTCGTGCAAATTTTTGCAATTTTTTACAATTTAACACACAAAAATTGCCAAAATCGCCTGCAAAAGAGCACTTTTCAGCTGTATTTCAGCCCAAATTAGCGATTTTTGGCAATTTTTAGCCGAAAAATTGCGATTTTTTCGATTTTTGAGCGTTTTTTTAGTGCCCACCCCCCTCCCCCAAAATTTTGGCACAGACCCCCCCCGGCCGGCGCCAGACCCCCCAACCCCCCCTCCCCCCATCGGCGGATGACCTGTTACATGTATGAGTGGTACCATATATGGTACCGGCACCATATATGGTACCACCACAGACTCCGAACGTGGGGGTACCAAATATGGTACCGGCATACATGTAACAGGGGGTCTGGGGGGTCTGCCCCCCACCCGACTTAGGCCAGACCCCGCCCCCCGAGACGATTTCACCGACCCCCCTCCGATTTTTCTGACAAGTGAATTTTCGAGCAAATTTTTGCAATTTTTTACAATTTCACACACAAAAATTGCCAAAATCGCCTGCAAAACAGCACTTTTTAGCTGTATTTCAGTCCAAATTAGCGATTTTTTTGGCAATTTTGGGCCAAAAATTGCGATTTTTTTCGATTTTTGAGCGTTTTTTAGTGCCCACCCCCTCCCCCAAAATTTTGGCTCAGACCCCCCCCCCGGCCGGCGCCAGACCCCCCCAACCCCCCCTCCCCCATCGGCGGATGACCTGTTACATGTATGGGTACCGGTACCTTATACGGTACCACCACAGGCCCCGAAGGTGGGGGTACCATATATGGTACCGGTACCATATATGGTACCATATATATGGTACCCCTACGTTCGCATTGGTACCTGTAAAATATTATGGTACCACTCCGTTCAGATGTACCAGGGTATCGATGGCCACATGTAGGGGTACCATTTATGGTACCACTAGCCTAGGTACCGGTAGCATAAACGGCGTTAAGTGCCTGGCTGTATTATGCAAGTTGTTCGCTCACACTACAGCGCCTGCTACCGATAGACAACGAACGACCACCGAGGCGACTTTTTCAAAGCAATACCTATAGATTTCGGGGACTCTTTTAGAAATCTGATACAAAATACTTCCAAAGAAATCGTGAGCAGGCTCAAAATCAGCTTCCCTTTTGCTATTGTCTGGGTCTACCACAAAAGAGATGGGCAGAAGAAGGTGTGATTATTACCTGAGAGGAGATTCCAAGCGAGTGACGCATTTCCACTGGTCACATTTTGGACTTTTACAGTAGGTTCTGAGTTGGTCAAGAGCCTTCTTAGTCTCCACTGCACCTTGTAAATTGTACTCTTCCTCTGTGAGGAGTCTCGGTTCAGGAGGAAAATGACGGTACCTAACCAAACCATCTACAGTTACACACCGCCTCACACACGTGTAACAGGGCCCCGTCAACAAAGACTAGACACAGTCATGGGTATTGACCCCTCAGGAACTATTTGGAAGAATTTTGCAGAGAAAAATATTGATAAAAGAATTTTGCAGAGAAAAGTAATGATAAAAGAATTTTGCACAGAAAAGCAATGATAAAAGTAAGCATAAATGAGGTGTAAATGAGCTCAAGATAGCTTACATGTAAGAGGACATCCACCATTAGGGACAGGGTTGGGGGTCTGGCGCCGACCGAGGGTCAGAACCCAAATTCTATAGGAGGAAAAAATGCGTGCCAGAAATCTAAGTCGGGTTAGTGGCGGACCCCCCTGCTACAAAGATGGTCTCACCATATCCGTCTGACCAACTCCCAAGCACAGTCCGGTACGTTGTAGACCGCCAGCAGAGCCAGAATGAGGGCCAGTGAAATCTGCTGAATCTGACAGCCGCAGTAGATCAGCAGCAAGCCAACCAGCTGCAGCGCCCATTGGCTGAGATTCTGCGTTCTCACATGAGTGGGCGGACCCATGTAGTAGCAGAGGCCAAACGAACCAATCAGCACCGTCACCTAGAATGTGACGTGTCTGCTCAGCAAATCAATGACTTTCTACGATTAACGGAGGCAGAGGCAGTGAACAGAGCATGAATAGGAAATGAAGATGTTCGGACCCAGTTCAATGTCAAGACAGACAGAAGCTACTAAAGATGTCAGGTTACCATGGAGCCGTCGTACTACTGCTGGCTATAGGAGTTCATGTGTGTTGTTCGTATGCTGGTACAGAGATCGTTTTTGTTATATCGGGTGATGGGAAGTTTGGGGGCCACCCGAAGCACTGGTTCAAATGGCCAATCCTTGACATCGTCAAATTTATAAGCAAGTGAGTCCTTTTGTTAATACAGCTCAATGCAAACCTTCCTTAAAACTAACATTTTCTAACTTTGATAATGTTGCTGTTGATGAGTAGCTGATTTTAGAAAATTTCAAGATAACACTACCGATCCTTCTTACACAGGAGTGCTGTGGTCCGTGCCCTATCAAAAGCCGAAAGTGATTAGTCGAATGATGACTAATTTCTCTAAGCAAGAAGAAAACATCGAAGAATTTTTGTTCCACAAGCATACGAGTCGTCAAATCAGAGTGAATGGTCTTCCGGGAACGCTACATTTCGCCAAATATTGGATGTTCACACCAGCTCCTTCCGTTACTAAGATTCTCGTAGCGCTGGCAAACGCGAATATGGGCAGTGGAGCCATTAGAGACTTTCTTAATGCCACATGCACTGGAGTAAGTAGAGAATGTATGTAAAAGCTGCAAGCAATTTGTATATTAATTATTTCTTCAGATCATAACCTATGCAATATTGCTTCCTTGGCCTTGGCAGAATTGCGAGAGTGACAAAGTTACTAACACATTGAATAGGATGAATCAGTTGCTTAATTACACTCGCCTATTGACTTATGAACAAGCCTTCTGCGGCAGAAAAATTGAAAAACTGGAAATGTTCGAAAAATTAGCTTCTGAAGCAATTGCTGCTAATACAGGTTGGTTTTAATTTTTTTAAATTCATTGAAACAAAATAATTGATTTAATTTTTAACTTACTGTTTCATATAATTATCTCCTAGAACGTGCTGTTTACAGAAATTCAACGGAAATGCCACAGTCAGAATATCACCATGCCTCCACTCACAGTTAAAGAGCAAATGGAACTGCAGCAATTGCATGAAGAAAACAAAAATTACCAAAATCATGACTTGACTAAATGTAGAGGCTTCTGGTGCCCAGGCAATCTGGTCACAATAGCCACCATTGCTCTACTAGCTTGTATTTTGCTAATGGCTTCTACAGCAGCCGGAAAGATGTATCACTCCTACTACTGTGGTCATAAAGATGAGGACATAATTTTGACTGGCAATTTAGCCCAGGCACTGGGATTCCATCAAGCCTTTATACTGCAGCAAAGTCAGAGAATTCTGGAGTCTTTGGAGGAAATCGGACTGGAAGAAACTATTGACCGACAGACAGTTCTCGCTGTGATCGAGCATTTGCAAAGTCGAAGTCCCTCACCACTCAGCCGACTACCCACCATCACATCAGCAGCCGTATCTCCCTGCTCAGTAGAGGACATGTCGATAGCAACTGCACTGCAAAACGCCACAATGCAGAAGAACTCTTTGCAACTTCCAAACGTTTGGCGGAAAAAGAGCCATAGTTTTGATCAGACAAGCAAACCGAATGAGCCAAAGGAAGAACTGAGACCCAGAGCTGCAACTTACAGCAATGACCATAGCAGCAGAAAGTCAGGTAGCCTGAAACGCAGAAAAAGCTTGCATCGCAAGCAATCTACCCGCAGAAGTGGTCAGTCGCTAAATGTTCCTGGATCTGTGGAATCTGGTATGCACAAATTGAGCAAGAAGCATAGAAAGAGCAGCAGTAAGCGCTCGTTGAGCAGTCAGAAGGGCAGCAAGGAGTTGAGAAGTAGAGATGAAAACACTGCAAACGATGAACATCTGGTTTCTTCAGTCGAGGTCAACATTAGCCAAGAGCAGTCAGGAACCAAGAAGAAGCTGAGACACAAGCAACAAAGCAACGAGGAGACAGGAAGCAACAAGTCACTCTGCTCTGAGGATATTCAGCTGGCGTTTGCTGAGAAAATCGACAGAAATGCAAATGAGGCAATGGTGCATGTGTATGCAAGTGTAACGAAAAGCAAGGAAAGTGCAGTGTGATTTTTATGATAGTTCTTGCGATTTTACGCTTGGATTAGGAGAAGTTAAAGCTAAAAGGTCAACAGTTTTCTACCATATTTTGGTTATTTGGATACATAGACAAAGGGGCTGAATATAGTCCACCTAACGAACTTTTTGGGAAATTTCGAACAAAGACAAAAACAAGCAATCGAAATTACAAATGGACATGACATATATCGCTAACTTCACTGAAAAATTGCCAAATCTTGACTCTTTTTAAACGTTCGAATTATTATCTTCACTAAAACCCCTAGGAGCTTGCAACTAGAGATGCAACCGTAATCCGGTATTATCCGGTATATACCGGATAATCCGGTATTTTTTTGCTCTAAGACACTATCCGGTATCCGGTATATTTTGGATACCGGATACCGGATAATATCGGATAGCCAAAAATAGCATTTTCATGACAATTAGTCCAGTTTTCGAGCGTATTTTTGGTTTCGCATGCAGATTAGCACTATTTTCAGACTTAACTGCAGCCTGTTATCTAGAAAATATAGCTGATTGAACGTGATATCAGTCACATCAAATACATTCTTGGTCATATCCTGCCATGAAAGCATCGAAAAAGTATATTTCTAGCCTGAAAATTACTGTATTTCCTTAAAACTTGATCATCATTACTATCCGGTATTAACCGGTATTATCCGGTATCCGGTCTTCTGAAAAACTATCCGCTATCCGGTATCCGGTATTTTTCTTTACGGTTGCATCTCTACTTGCAACGTTACAATACAAGATGTTTCGAAGAATAAAAAATAATTTTTCACGCCAAACTCCAATCAGGAAGTCCCAAATCAAACAAGTTTGACCTGGAAGATCCTACACAAGTTGACCATACCACATAAACAGCAACCCATTTCTGGTATTCCATCAGTATAAGATACAGGTTCTGCCAGGCCCAGTAAAGCAAATATCCAGAGAACGACCATCCACCGATCAACACTCCGTAAGCCATTGACCTCTGAAATTGCAGTCGTGAACTAGAAATAAAACTCTACCCTCAATAACAAACCTACTTTAGGTAGAAATTTGTAGACAATAAAGACAATTATAAGCAGGGAAGCGAGCAGTCCTGCGGTGCATCCACTGGTGTAAAAGAAAACTGCGTTTCTGGCCAAAACTCGAGCGAAGAAAAACAATAGCAGACCAGAAATTACCACTCCCAGTCGGACGTAATCAACATCTGAAGAAAGTAAATTTAACGTGCTCAGATCGCCCAAAACCCGTATTTTAGTCAAGAATTTTTAGAAATGCCAACAAAAGCATGATCGGAAAATGAAAGTAGCGATAAGTAGGACAGTTTATACTAACAAGCTCATTATATTGAACCTTCCCTCTTCTCCTTCACAAACAGCTTTAACATGAGCTAAATAACAAGAGAAATGTGACTGCTCCTCTCCTTTTCAACTGTTTTTGACGCCAGTCGATGCAACACTTAAGATAAGCTAGTGTGTGTAAGCCATACATGTAACAGGTCATCCGCCGAAGGGGGGGGTGGTTTGAGCTTTGGCGCCGGCCTGGGGTCTGAACCCAAATTCTAGGGAGGGTTGGGCACTCAAAACATTAAAAAATCGCAATTTTTCCGCTAAAAATTGTCAAAAATCGTAATTTGGGCTCTATTTTACAGGCGAGGCGATTTTAGTAATTTTATCTGAAATTTAAAAAAATTGCAAAAATTTCCTCAAAAAATTACTTGCCAGAAAAATCGGAGCGGGGGTCGGAAAAATCGTCTCGGGGGGGGGGGGGGGGTCTGGCCTAAGTCGGGTGGGGGCAGTTCACCATGTCAATAAAATGTCCTACTTAAGACTGGTTTTCTGTAATAACCGACTTTTTCATGAGCCCATAGGTACAGTTGCCCCAACTTTGTTGGATCTTTGAACTTTATATATCGTTGGATAGCCCTTCCCTCACAGAGTAAGAAACCACATTTCAATTTTTCGATTTCCCACCCTCTTTTGAAAAACGATGGGAAAACGCAAAAAATGGTTTTCGGGCCATAACTTCTGAAGGAAACAACATTTTGTAAAACTAAGCACGCCATTGAATTGCTCAGGAAATTCTGCATCAGATAAACTATAAACTTATTTTATGCAATGATTTTTTGACCCAAAAATTTTGAATTTATACTTTCATAAGCAAAAATTTTTCGGTTTTTGACCGATTTCATGGTCTAAACCTGAAAGGCCACAGAATTTTATTTGTTGTTTTAGAAACTAACTCTATTTAGCATCGAATTAACACCTTAATTTGAAAATCGGAATGTACCCCTTTTTCGCTATTTTGCATTTTATGGTGCCCACTCACTCAAATCCACCAACTGTTGATCAAAGTTTTTCGGCCATAACTCATGAACCGAGAGGCGCACACCAAAATCGAATACACCACTCGATTCGCCATAAATTTCTGCATCAGATACACTGTTATTGTTAGACCCTGCTTGAACCTTTATGAAAAAATTTGGATCTACATATTTCCCTTAGTTGATATGGCAATCATTAGCGTAGGTTTTTGATTATTTGTGGCTTATACGTGCGATGCCACAGAATTTTATTTGTTGTTTGGAAAACTAACTGTATTTAGCATCGAATTAACCCATTAATTTGAAAATCGGAATGTACCCCTTTTTCGCTATTTTGCATTTTATGGTACACACTCACAGAAGGTTGTCAAGTGTAGATCAACGGTTTTCGGCTATAACTCATGAACTGAGAGGCGCACTTCAAAATCTTCTACACCATTCGATTCGCCATTAATTTCTGCATCAGGTGTGCCATAATGTTACTCTACTTGAATTTTTAGTGCCAAAATTTGGATATTTTCCTTTTCTGTAGTTGAACAGCAGGCGTTATGTTACACTAGGTTTTTTGTGATTTCTAAGTAAGTAAGTAAGTAAGTAAAGTTTATTGAAATACAGATCAGCCAACTGTTCTTTGCTTTAGTTATGAGAGGGGCTGGGCCGATCTCCGGCTCTATTGCCCTCCCAAAAATGTTCCATCCCGGAAACCGATAAAGAGTATCGACTACCTAATGCATAGCTGTGTGTTTGTTCAATAGGCTCTCATTCTATTGTTTAGAATGCGCTTTTAAACTAAACTTAACAGTCAAGAAGCGACAACCGCGTTATAAGTAAGATGATCACATCTTTCGATTCTGATTTGCAACTGTTTGCCCTGTTCTGTGTATGTAGAGCTAGGATACCTGGTTCAAGTGTGATCAAACCATTTACACGTAGTTAAGATAACGTCCAGAAAACGTCAAACCAATTAAACTTCCTTTTGGCAATAGCCAGACAAGAATGAAAGCACTGTTGTATTAATTCAGCAAGCTTAGTTTGTATATGGAAAATAAAAATACCAAAATTTTGGCACTAAAAATTCAAGTAGGGTAACATTATGGCGCACCTGATGCAGAAAGTAATGGCGAATCGAATGGTGTAGAAAATTTTGAAGTGCGCGTCTCGGTTCATGAGTTATGGCCGAAAACCGTTGATCTACACTTGACCACCTTCTGTGAGTGTGTACCATAAAATGCAAAATAGCGAAAAGGGGTACATTCCGATTTTCAAATTAATGGGTTAATTCGATGCCAAATACAGTTAGTTTTCCAAACAACAAATAAAATTCTGTGGCATCGCACGTATAAGCCACAAATAATCAAAAACCTACGCTAATGATTGCTATATCAACTAAGGAAAATATGTAGATCTAAATTTTTTCACTAAAGGTTCTAGCAGAGTCTAACAATAACAGTGTATCTGATGCAGAAATTGATGGCGAATCGAGTGGTGTATTCGATTTTAATGTGCGCCTCTCGGTTCATGAGTCATGGCTGAAAACCGTTGATCGACAGTTGGTTGATTTGAGTGAGTGGGCACCATAAAATGTAAAATAGCGAAAAAGGGGTACATTCCGATTTTCAAATTAAGGTGTTAATTCGATGCTAAATAGAGTTAGTTTCTAAAACAACAAATAAAATTCTGTGGCCTTTCAGGTTTAGACCATGAAATCGGTCAAAAACCCAAAAATTTTTGCTTATGAAAGTATAAATTCAAAATTTTTGGGTCAAAAAATTCATTGCATAAAATAAGTTTATAGTTTATCTGATGCAGAATTCCCTGAGCAATTCAATGGCGTGCTTAGTTTTACAAAATGTTGTTTCGTTCAGAAGTTATGGCCCGAAAACCATTTTTGGCGTTTTCCCATCGTTTTTCAAAAGAGGGTGGGAAATCGAAAAATTGAAATGTGGTTTCTTACTCTGTGAGGGAAGGGCTATCCAACGATATATAAAGTTCAAAGATCCAACAAAGTTGGGGCAACTGTACCTATGGGAAGTTGGTATTTACAGAAATCACGTCTTAAACGTAGTTTCATTTTTCCTGTCAAGCTGAGTTTGCGTTGGGCAGGATCTATCATTGTTTAGCATTATGTGCTGTACACCCGTACTAGTTGCAGTAGACAGGCTTATAGCTCAGAAAAGTTGCAAACAGTGCAAAATTTCTACAGTTTTGGAAATTCACTTGAACCTTAACCTATTGTCCAGGTTTGTTAGAAGATAGAATTGAATCTGAAATTTCTGTGTTGGACTTGACTTGAACCAGAACTTATACAGGGTTCATATAGATCAGGGTTTCCCAAATTCCCTGATTTTTTACAAACAAACTCATAAAACATAATTTTAACCCCGCACTTTCCAATAGTCAGACATGAGCAAAGGGGGGTTGACCCCCTCAGGCTCTGACCCCGCCCCCTCAGCCAGTCGCTACCCATCCAGAAATTTTTTGGCAGACTTTTGTATAGAAAGTTATGATTGAAGTATGCCTAGATAGATAGAATAGGTGTAAATGAGCTCAGAATAGCTTATTTTAACCTATTTTAACGAAAAATAACCCCCTCAGAAATTAAAAATTCTACCCCCATCAGCCGAAATGCTAGCCCATGACTGCCAACAGTAGCCCGTCCCTTACTTGAGGCATACATGTAACAGGGGGGTCTGCCCCCCACCCGACTTAGGCCAGACCCCCCCCCCGAGACGATTTCACCGACCCCCCCTCCGATTTTTCTGGCAAGTAAATTTTCGAGCAAATTTTTGCAATTTTTTACAATTTCACACACAAAAATTGCCAAAATCGCCTGCAAACCAGCACTTTTTAGCTGTATTTCAGTCCAAATTAGCGATTTTTGGCAATTTTTGGCCAAAAATTGCGATTTTTTCGATTTTTGAGCGTTTTTTAGTGCCCACCCCCTCCCCCAAAATTTTGGCTCAGACCCCCCCCGGCCGGTGCCAGACCTCCCCCAACCCCCCTCCCCACATCGGCGGATGACCTGTGACTAGGATGTCTTGAGGGCAACAAACACCAGCAGTGATCCGTTTTCTAACGGTCCAAAAAAGAAAGTATAGACCGAAAACTCACGCCAAACTTTTAATTTGATCCAGTAAGGTAGGTCCGTTTCGACTCCAATGAAGGTCGGCTCGAACGGCCGCAGGTGTCGCGAACGCCAGACCGCCATTCTACGGAATATGCCGAAGAATCTGTGGTTCTCTTGGTATTCCTCCACTACCACCGACCTGTTGGAGCTCTAAAACTTAGACTGAAATTTTTACGTGCAAACGGTTACCCAGAAACGCCAAAACACTCACCCGACCCGAAAACCCGCTGTAGCATACATGTCACAGGTCCCGGCCGACGTGGGGGAGGGAGTTTTTCCGCCAGGTGGAGGTCGAGGGGGTCCAAAATGTTAAAAAGCTCTAGAACGCCTGGGAAATGCGTTTATAGTACGTTTTTTCAGTAAGGAGGCTAGTAGTCGCTATTTTAAGAGCCGGTTTCTCTAGGAATCGACCTTTGCTCCTTAACCTCCGGACAAATCTCAACTTTTTGTCTCCGATTTGGTTAAAATTTCAAATTTTGGTATAATTTGACCTAAAAAGACATTTTATCACCTTCCCGGCCATTTTTGATAGGGTCACTTTTTCAACCCTCTCACAGATTTTGAGTCATAACTCGGGACCAAATGATCGTAGGAACTTGCGAATTGCATATTTAGAATCAGAAAATTATTTTCTTTCAAATGATACCCTAATAGACTGCATTGGAAAGAAAAAATTTTTTTTCGACCCCTTCCGGGATCGATTTGACCCCCCAACAGTCGTGTCTCCAACTGTTTTATTTCACGGAAATGTAGCGCTATGTTTTTGCTTTCGATTAAAGAAAAAAATCGAGAAAAAAAGGGGGGAGAATTTGAGTTTTTGGGCCTTGAAAGTTGAAAATCAAAAACATTTTCCTTATCATGGATTGCACACTGTAAACAACACAACTTGGTCAGTTTTGAATCGAATTCGGAGATCTTTGGCACACGTATTGTACTGTTCATCTT
>JASANB010000002.1:0-14561 GCA_030248155.1 Sabatieria punctata | reverse complement strand
GTTTGTTTGTTTGTAAAAGTTTATTCCATGTAAAACATGAAACAGGACGGCAGTCGCTCGTAGGAGCCCTTCAACCTGCCAGCCCTTTGTTAGTACGTAGACAGTGTTAAGACATTGACATACAGAAAGAACCAGTCGTACGGCAACTAAACATCAACTGTAAGAACTAAGGGTGGAACTACAGAAGAAGCTAACAACCGCTGAAACAAATTATCACTCTGCACACACTTACGGTAATTGGCATAGTCATGTTCAGCCTCAACAGCAGATAGAGCATTCCATATTCTAATGCATTGGTTCAGACAAGACATCCGCGAGCGTTCTAATCTACAAACCGGCATAAAAAGTGTCTTAGAGTGACTGAGGCGTCGGCTAACAGCATTGTGTTGCAAAATCAAAGTACCAGCAGGCAGGTGTCGCATATTGTACACATACTTGTACATTAAACTCAGACGGCATTCGCAGATGACACGGTAAAACGGTTTGAGCTTAAGCTCACCGAGAAGCACATCATAAGGCTTACTAAAATTGTTGGCAATAAGCTTACAGGCAAATTTTTGTACTCTTTCCAGGATAATCATGTCACGCTTACAATATGGGTAGCAGAGCGGCATTCCATTCAAAAGCATTGAGCGAACAAGAGTAAGGTAGAGCATCCGAAATATCGGCTGGGACACAAATCCCCGAACGGTCCTGAACAAGCAGCCCAGAGTGGATCTAGCCTTGGAAACCCTATGTTGTGTGTGAACAGCATAGGTGAGACCAGGGTCCAGCTCCACCCCAAGGTACTTGTGCAGGTAAGTACGCTGAATTGGTGCCCCGTGCAGAACAAGTTCGCAACTGAGACTAACAGGAGTTGGAGAGACAGACATGAGCATATACCGGGTTTTGTTGGTGTTTAATTGTAGTGAAATGGTAGAAAAATACCCGGCAATCCCATCAATGTCTTTCTGTAGCTCGGTTTCGGCAGTGGGCGTGTTGAGGGGCTTCACCAAGGCCAGATCGTCAGCAAAGAGCATAATTTCAGCCCCGGCAGACAACCGGACCTCAGCGATGCCGTTCACAAACGCAATGAAAAGTAGAGGGCCAAGGATGGACCCCTGGCCAATTCCACTAATCACTGGTCGTGAAGTTGACAGCTCACTGTCGACCCGAACGCATTGTGTACGGCTAGAGAAGTAGGACTTCAAAACAGATATAAGATAGTCCGGCACAGTATAATTAGTTTTCAAGCAGGCAAGCATACGCGCATGTAGACAGGTATCGAAGGCTTTTGATACATCAAAAAAGACAGCCGCTACTTTAGTAGCACGGTGCCTGGATACACAGAATTCAAAACCAGTTGTGACTTTGTGTTCAAAATAAACGAGGGCATCTACAGTACTCCTGCCTCTAAGAAAGCCGAACTGCGTGCGACTTATGAACGGCTCGATATACGGTAGCAGAAGATTATAGACATAGCGTTCACACAACTTAGACGGTACAGAAAGCAAACTAATTGGCCGGTAATCTGAGACTACATTGCTGCTAGGCACTTTAGGAATGGCACTTACAATAGCTTCTTTCCAAACTGAAGGCCACTCTCCCTCTGCTAGGATTCGGTTGACTAGGAGAGCCAGAGAGACAGAGAGCTCCTCCACGCCTTCTTTCAACATAACAGCACGGATGCCATCAGTCCCAGCAGACTTTTTGTTTTCGAGCTGAACGATTTCTGCTCGAATGAACTGTTCTGTACAAGCCCAGGCTGCGTCAACTTCGCCGGTTGGAGGAGTTGTGTCGGGCATAACCTCAGGCAGCCTGTTCCACTGAGCGTCAAAGTGGTCAGCCAACGCATTGGCTTTGGCTAGACTTTCGATGACTGTCCTGCCATCCGACAATTTGAGAGCAGGTATCGGCTGTCTGGTGCCAGAAGTAGCAAGGCGCACGCCTCGCCAAAAAGAACGGAGGCAATCTGAGGTGGTAATTAGATTTCGATAAAAATCGGCAAGCGACTTCTTTCTCGCACTCCGGAACTGTCGCTCGAGTTTTTTTACTTTGGCCTTCAGTCGGGCGTCATTTGGAGCTGATTTAAGCTGTGCATGGGCTGCATTTCTGCGACGTTTCAATTGGGTGACCGGTTTGGGCAATATGATCGATGCAACTTTTATCATGCGTGGGTATATCGACCAGCTGCCGCTGACTGGTCAATGTGCAGAACTCCTGCACCTTAGCCTGGCCCTGTTGCTTCAGTACATCCACGTTCACGTCACCCATAATGCACAGGCGATTCCGGCTTTCACTCAGCTGGTCAACAAAATCCTGTAAGTCACTGAAGAACTGCTCGGGTGGCTGCAGGCGATGCGAACGGTAGACAGACGCCACAGTTAACCGCGACCGACCACACGAAAGTTCGACTGCAACGAGTTCAAGGTGGCGATTGACGTTCGCATGCTTAACCAGGTGGGGGTGGTAACGGTGCGCCACATACAAGGCTACTCCACCACCAGAAGCCGTCCTGTCCTTTCTGTACAGTGCATAACCAGCAACAGAAAGTTCGCCGGTAGTAACGTTTTTGCTTAGTTTAGTCTCCTGACAGGCGAAGACCGCTGGTTTGTACTCTGCACACAGGGCCCGCACATGGTCGATTTTCCCCCTCAGGCCATTTACGTTGGCAGAGAACAATTGCGCCTGGCCTGGGCCGCAAGTTGGGATGTCCAGGTCATCTAATTGTGCCATGCAGCAGAGGATTAGGACCAGGCAACGCAGAGAAAAATATCCTGAGGCAACCATTGACGGGATAGCAAACTGTGTTTTTGCCGATTTCGTCTGATCAGTGAGGCTGTTGCAGCTCAAAACGCTGAGTAAATACAGAGCAAAATTCGGCACATCTGCCGATTCAACTTTCATCCAGGTTGACGCAAGATTTAAGGCAGAAAAAAGCAGAGAAGTGAAAACTTGGGGTCGTTAACAGCAACAACAAGAGCAACCGCTCGCTGGGTCAACAACAGGACAGACCGGCTAAAGGGGGGGCCGGCCCCCCAAGCCCGATTTTTCGGCAAAAGTCCCCCCCAGCGGATTTTTTGGGGGGGGACCTGAAAACCCACTTTTGGATTCCAAAGTAAAGAAAATTTTAGCCCAGACAATACATTCTGCAGCACAAAATTGGGTTTTCGGCTACCATACAACCCAAAACAGGGTTTTGTAAGGCTTAGAAATCCTAAATAGGGTTTTTAGACTGCTTAGAAACCCTGATTAGGGTTTTTAGGTTACTTTTAAACCCTGATTAGGGTTTTCAGGTTACTTTTAAACCCTGATTAGGGTTTTTAGGCTGCTTTGAAACCCTGATTAGGGTTTTCAGGTTACTTTTAAACTCTGATTAGGGTTTTTAGGTTGCTTTGAAACCCTGATTAGGGTTTTCAGGTTACTCTAAAACCCTGATTAGGGTTTTCAGGTTACTTTTAAACCCTGATTAGGGTTTTCAGGTTACTTTCAAACCCTGATTAGGGTTTTTAGGCTACTTTGAAACCCTAAACAGGGTTTTTAGGCTACTTTGAAACCCTGATTAGGGTTTTTAGGTTACTTTCAAAGCCTGATTAGGGTTTTCAGTAGGGTTCCGACGATATATCGATATCGATATCGAAAAGTCGATATATCGACCTTTTTCCAATATCGATATCGATATCGCGATATTTCGCATCGATATTTTCGATATTTTTGTGTGGAAAATCAGGAAGTAAAACAAAACTGACACCAAGTTTATTCTCTGGAATAGTAAAAAACATTTTTTCCTGAACAACTCAGAAATCGATTCTATAGTTAAAACCAAACAGTGGTATTATAGCTCTCAGAAACATCAATTTCTCGCCATTCTCAGCTTTCTGACAGCAACGCTTTGCTTCTTAGCATACATTGTGCTTGGGCCGCGGGGGGTCCGGGGGTTTTCCCACCCTCTAACTTAGGCTCGATCCCCGCAAACGACCCCACCCACCCATCTGAAGCCGACTTTTGTTCCTGACCCACCCACCAAAATCGCCGCGACCCCCACAAATGGGCATGCCCACCCCCAAATTTTAGTATTTTGGCTACCTCAACCCATTTTTCCGACCCTTGTACTGTACGGTTCTTAAATGTCTGCAGCAACACTGAAGATCTGCTCACTCCGCACACTTGAAGCAGGAGGGCAGAAGCAGACATGATAAACTAGTATTTCGACTGAGCGGTGGTATATTTTCAAATCCTGAGGGGTACTGCCGGCTGATGGGTGGTTGAAAGGATGGTAAGCAAAAAAGTCCGACTTTTTACTAAAATCAAGGATTTTTTGGCATATTTGTCATTAAAATTAGTTAAAATACGCTATTCTGTTTGAGCTCATTATGCCTAATGAGGGTGGGGCATCGGCCTGAGGGGTCAATCTTTTCATTGAAGGGCTTCAGAAGGCCTAAATTACAGTTTATAAGTATTGAAACCCTGAAATTTAGCAGTTTTTAACCCAAAATAGGGTTTCAGAAACCCCCCAAAATCCGGCTCAGGGGGGGTACCGAAAATCGGGCCTGGGGGGCTAACCCCCCAACCCCCCAACTACATGTATACATTGAAGGGCTTCGGAAGGGCCACTACCTTTTCTGCAATTCTCTACTTAATTGATATCAGATGGCTGATTGCATCAGTGCTTGACTGATAAAAGCAGTGAGAGCAGTTTGCTCTTTGAAATTTTCAAATTTTCTTGCATGACTATAAATATCGATATCGATATTCGTATCGATATCGATCGATATTGAACTGAAAATATCGATATCGATATTGATATCGAATATCGACAAGTTTTGATGTCGTCGGAACACTAGTTTTCAGGTTACTTTCAAAGCCTGATTAGGGTTTTCAGGTTACTTTCAAACCCTGATTAGAGTTTTTAGGCTACTTTGAAACCCTAAACAGGGTTTTTAGGCTACTTTGAAACCCTGATTAGGGTTTTTAGGTTACTTTCAAAGCCTGGTTAGGGTTTTCAGGTTACTTTCAAAGCCTGATTAGGTTTTTTAGGTTACTTTGAAACTCTAAACAGGGTTTTTAGGCTACTTTGAAACCCTAAACAGGCTTTTTAGGCTACTTTGAAACCCTAAACAGGGTTTTTACGCTACTTTGAAACCCTGATTAGGGTTTTTAGGTTACTTTCAAAGCCTGATTAGGGTTTTCAGGTTACTTTCAAAGCCTGATTAGGGTTTTTAGGTTACTTTGAAACTCTAAACAGGGTTTTAGCACTGGCTAGAAAGCCTAGAGAGGGTTTTTAGGTTGATTAGAAACCCTAAACAGGGTTTAAGAACTGCATTCAAATCACTAAATAGGGTTTTTTAGTAATCTTATAAGTCAAAACAGGGTTTTGCGCGTGCCTCAGAATCGATATTAGGGTTCTCTGAACTATTTTTAGTCAATATAACGCATTTCAATCTGTATTTTATCGCTGAAACTCATATTCAATACGTATTTTGAGCGCAAAACAGCTTTTTATTACATTCATTGTTTCAATATTCGGTTTTTAAGGCATTTTTTTCAACCGGAACAGGGTTTTTAAGGCATTTTTAATGCAAAAACAGGGTTTTAAGGCTTTTTTCGGCCCAAATAGGGTTTTGAAGCCATTTTTCGCCCCAGAAACCCTAAAAAAGGTCGACAAAACCCGCTTTTTACCCCAAAAAAAGGTCGACAAAACCCACTTTTGGACCCCAAAAAAAGGTCGCAAAACCCACTTTGGACTTGGTCCCAAAACCCTATTTGGGATTTCAAAAAGGTCCCCCCCCACGGAAAAACCCAGCGACATGTATGATCCACTCTGTATACATGCACTGTATTCAGGCAGAGATTACTGTTGGAGCAAACTGGATCAAACACGTGCAATTGGACCCGTTCGTTCTGGATCAGTTCCACAGATTCAAATTGGCAGTTGACGGTGACTCCAAAAGATTCGGGTTGATTTCCAGCGATGACCGCTACTTCGCGACGTCGTGCACAAGGACCGCCTGGCCTTCCAGTGCTGACTGCCACTACTTCAAAGGACTGTTTGACAAGAATTTCCAAGAAGGTCAGCTGGGCAAGGCCAGATTGCAGAACGTGAGAGCTGCACTGAAAGAGCTGTTCCACTTGTCTACTTGTGTCAGCCCAGTCCTCAACTGTCCGATGTCATTGTTGAGGTTGTTCAAGCGGCCGACATGGTCGGACTGGACGAGCTGAAAGAGATCTGCGAAGAACGACTGAGCCGCAAAACCATTCAGTACGTACAGTACAAAAAACGTTATTTGAATGGAAACTGGATGGATTGTGCTTTTAGAGTGTTGAAGAGGTGACCGAGCGTCTCCAGGTGTCTGTCGATCACTCTCTGGCTAAGTTGTCTGGCTCGGGTAAGGGAAAACTGGAAGAGGAAGAATTTGGCAGCCTGTCAGGAGTTGAAGAGTGTGTTGGGACGAGGCCATCTGTGGCAGGAGGTGATTAATTTGATGGCGCACTGAGGCTAAGAGTTACCTACTCAGAATTTCTGAAATTTCGGTATTTGTTGTGCTGAAACAGGTTTTTCTTTGTCCCACACAAGGTTCGTATTTTTGAACGAATCCTATCTGATGTGGTTTACGTTAGTAAAGCTTCTGCTCAGTTTCTTCAACAATTACATCGATCCAGCAAGGCAGTAGGAAAGGCGCACCACAACCACGTGTTTATTTAGAGCTCTGCTTTCTGGTACCAAAATAAACTGGTTGTCAATAGTCGGCCATCGTAAACTGTTTAACGTACTGTATGTACCTGGCTTAGACGAAGTTTGTAAGGTGCGCTGACACAGTTTAGCACGGTGCAAACGTTGGCTGAGCCATTGTCGCTCATTGGGAATTGAAACAAGAGTTGGGTAGGCTCAGGTGATACTTTCATTCTATTCAAGCTACATGCACGACGTCAGACACTCGGCGTATTCTCAATCACTCACTATTTTATGCCATAACACTCTACACCAGCTAAAAACAGTGCACAAACGATAACATACTGTACACACTTCAGAAAACACGAGTCCTTGCCAGAAAAGCTAGGCAGCCTGCCTTAGAGTTCATTCTGATGGCAATGGACGGACATGTCCGTTGAGGATTTTGGGCGGCCGGGCCTGGCATAAATTTTTAACAGTCGGACAGGGCTTGCACAAAGCAGAAATGTTAGATTATTAAATTAAAATTATATAGAAAATAGAATTACACACTTTTTCTGTTATAAATGGTAAATTTTTTTAGCTTAATTTTAGCTTTTATTTTGAAACTCCAGAGTAAATTTTCAAATACTTTAGTCAGACAAAACCAAAATCGACGGGCCGGGCAGCGCCTGACTTTGATGCTCGGTGGGCATGCCGGGCAGGACTGTACTGTATTGTACTTTACTCCGGTTTAATAACCAACACCATGCAACGCACAGTAAACGCTTGGAGTCAAACATGCCACACCTGAGCGAGCGGTCCACCACTCCAGCCCGAAAAAAGGCGCCCATGCACATCTCCAAACTGCCATAAGCGTCCGATGAAACTTTTATTAGCTGATTTATTTGCTTTGCTATAAAACTCCCACAGCTGCAAGAGTTATTTTTTGAACATTTTTTTCATTATTGAAATGTTAATACAGAACTTGCTTTAAGAAGAGTTTCGCTCTACCTACAGTACGTACATACATAGCTCAACCAAAACCGAAGTACGTAATGGCTTGAAGAAGGCTGCTGTGTCCGATGTAGCAGATTTGCCTGCTCTGTGATCTTTCAATTGTTGCCAAGTTCGCAGAGCTGCGAAAACTGCGATATTTACTGCACTCTAACATACGCATCAACACATGAAGAAGCAAATTAATTAGGGTTCCGTAACCCTATTTATGGCTTTTTGAAACCCAAATTACAGGTTTACAAGCCCAAAATAGGGTTTCAAAAAAATTCCCCCAGAATCCGGCTGGAGGGAATTTTTTTCGAAAATCGGGTCTGGGAGAAATACCGCTATTCCCCCAACTACATGTATGAATCATACATCTACTAGGGGGTTTGTGGGTTACCCCCTGCTGGAAAGGCCAAAACTCCCCTCACACCCAGCCCCAAGACAGGTTAAGGGACACCCCGACCAAAAAAAAACATGTACAGTACTACTGGTGGCTCCAGTACTGACAGACTGGCTCAGAAACCACTATTTTTTAGCCTAAAATTCGCTTGAAAAGCCATTGGAAACCGAATTTGGCGTTTCCACTGCTGATATTTAAGAGAAATCGGGCTTTTTGGAAGCACTTTTTGTCATTTTTTGCTTGTTTTTAGCTCGAAAACGCTATTTGGCAGCTTAAAATAGCGATTTTTGGCGTCCTTACTGAAAAAACGTGCTAAAAACGCATTTCAGGCGTTTTGGAGCTTTTTGAAATTTTGGACCCCCCTCGACCCCCTATCTCAGGAAAACCCCTCCCCAGATCGGCCCGGAGCTGTTTATTACATGTATGGTATGAATAGAGGTGGTGTTTGCGGGGCAACAACGAAAACAGGAGATGGGAAGTCCGAAAAACAGTTGCGCCGCGAAATCCCTTCAATACGGGCGTCGTTTCTGCTTATCAATAAATGAACAGATTTAAGTTGGTGCGAATTTTGTTCAACCTAAGCCTACGCAGGGTTCCGGAACGCTAATTTGGGTTTCCAAAACCGTAAATAGAATTACCACTTTCGGCATAGTGCTGACATATTCAGGACCTGAAACCCCATTCGAAAACACAGCTACAGCTGTACTGTACATTTACAATACATGTATAGGTATGGGTTGAGGTTCAGGCTTTGGCTTAGAGAAACTTCTATACAGTTTTCATTGCAGTTTTTACAACAATCAGAAGAAGGTATGTTAGCAGTAGGGATGGGGGGCGGGCACGGTACAGTACGTCCGGCTGCGCCGTTTGGAAAATAAAAAAACACGGCCAGAATATGGTCCGAAAACGGTTTTGGCAACTTCAAGCGCAAATTCTTTTTTGTGTTCGGTTATTGATGGTAGGAAGTGATGTATTTATATGAAACAGAGTATGAGCTATCGAAAAAGATGCATTTTGAACCATAATTCAGCCGTTAAAGGGCATTTTTTCTCAAAAAACTGAATTTATCGTTCTTCATCGTCCATTTTCTGTTGAAAGGAGAGTTGATTCAAATTGATTTCAATCAGAAAGAAAAAGAGTGGTGCTATATATGTAACAGCAAGACGCTGATGCCAATCGGATTTGAAATCAACGTCTTGTTGTTAACTATATAGCACCACTCTTTTTCTTAGCCCAGTTTGACGCGGTCCCCACAAAACAAATTGGATCCTTTCGGCTTTTTCGTGGATTTTTTCGTGTTCCTGATTGTTATGAAAAAACGACGAATTCTGCGAAAGGATTTCAATCGGTTTGACGCGGTCCCCACAAAACAAATTGGATCCTTTCGCCTTTTTCGTGGATTTTTTCGTGTTCCTGATTGTTATGAAAAAACGACGAATTCTGCGAAAGGATTTCAATCGGTTCTGAGTACAGTAGACTTCAGGCTATCTAATAAAAATATACAGTATACTGTACGCATATATAATCATGTACTCTATGTGTGACCCTAATCGAAGCCCACACCGGATTGGTTTGCTGTAGTGGTCAGAGATAAAAGGAAGCTTGCCTTGTAGGGGTGACACGTCAACGTTAACGTTCAACGTGTAGTCAACGTTTCAGTCACGTTTTTGCGGATAACTAGAAAAGGTACCAAGTGCGCTACAGAAAAGTCATTTGTAGGCGACTGTTATTAAATCGCATTTTTCTAACTTTTAATGAAATAGAATCCAGTTTTTGGCTGAATTGTCATATCTGGTCATGCTATGGGCCCTTTTAACATATTTTCGTTGTCGTAGCGCGAATTATTAAAAATGGTCGCCCATACGTATGGCAGTTGATCTATCTTGCGTAGTGGCACTGACTACAGTAGCACTGGCCTTACTGATAATAGTACAATGCATTAGAGATGGGAACGGAAATTAATTTACGTGCCCATCAATAAGTATATGTAGACTCCAAGTAGATCAGACTTTACTTGGGTTAGACACGATATAGCAAACGGGCTGTCAATACACAACACAACAGCTCTGTGTATAAACACCACACAAGAAGATCATTACAATTGAATGCATATCATGCATTCACATACTACAGTAGTGGACACATCAACCATGGGCGACCATTTATAATAATTCGCGCTACGACAACGAAAATATGTTAAAAGGGCCGATAGATTGACCGCATATCACAATTCAGGCAAAAAACAGCATTCGATTTCGTTAAAAATTAGAAAAATGCGATTTAATGACAGCCGCCTGCGAAGGACTTTTCTATGGCGCACTTGGTACCATTTTTAGTTATGGGCAATATATTTGAATAACTCGCGCTACAGAAAAAGTTTATGCTAAATCGGCGATAGCATGACCGGATGCGATAAATTTCGCAAAAAACCGCACTTGATTTCATGAAGAATTAGAGAAATTCGTGTTTAAAACAGTTTTTGTGTGAGCCGCGCAGTTTAGTAATTATGATTTGGTCCCACGTTTGAACTGGGACTGATTTTCTGTGGCGCGTTTTACGAAGATGCAACCCACTTGATTGTTAAAAATCTACTAGAAGGCCGTGAATATCCGTAGCACAGCTAAATTAATGCGAAAAAGTATGATTGCAAGCGTTGCATACAATAAAATACTGAAATGGGAAAAATTTAGGGTTACAGAAACTTCAACACCGTTTGTGGGGTCAACGACAAACAGCAGAGAGCCAATTCCTGTATCATTCGAAAGCCTGAAGTCTACTGTACTCAGAGCCGATTGAATCCCTTTCGCCAAATTCATCGTTTTATCACAACAATCAGGAACACGAAAAAAATCCACGAAAAAGCCGATTTTCAGTAGTTAAGAAAGAATCCAATTTGTGGGGACCGCGTCAAACTGCGCTAAGAAAAAGAGTGGTGCTATATAGGTACCCAGTTACGCTGATTTCAAATCCGATTGAAACCAATTTGAATATACTCTCCTTTCAACAGAAAATGGACATTGAAAAACGATGAATTCAGTTTTTGAGAGAAAAATGCCCTTTAACGGCTGAATTATGGTTCAAAATGCATCTTTTTCGATAGCTCGTACTCTGTTTCTTATAAATACATCACTTCCTACCATCAATAACCGAACATAAAAAAGAATTTGCTCTTGAAGTTGCGAAAACCGTTTTCGGGCCATATTTTGACCGTATTTTTGTTAGGGCCCGACCGGATACAAATTTCTACCGGATCCGGATCCGGATCCGGATATGCCCATATCCGGCCGGATCCGGATCCGGATATGCCGGATATCATTGATCAACTAAAGAATTTTTTACAATGCAATAAACCACATACAGGGTGTCTCAAAAAATGATCACATTTCTTTTTACTGCCATTTCCGCAAATTTTGACCAAATAGGCCGAAATTTGGACTATAGGTGCCAGAATTCAGGGAATTTTATGTGTTAAAGTTTGGTGCACTAGGCTTGACTAATTCTCGAGAAAATTAAAAAAAAGTGAAAGTTGGTAAATTCAATAGCGAAAGCCGGTCACCGAAAAAACGTTATATTACATTATCACCTAAACTCTAACGATAGCGTTGGAGTTCATGCGTCAATTTTTTACACACGAACTACCCTGAACTTCTGCGTTTACACTCCAAATTTCATCCAATTCTGACAAAAATTAGGAAATACATACAGTATTGTAGATCAGGTATACCTGTACCTGTACCTGATTATCAGGTACATTTGCAATACCCACCTGATACCTACATTGTACCTGATACCTGATCGGGTACTTTCGAAATGTATCTACCTGATTTTGGGTATTTTTGGACTGAAACAGGTACAGGTATCAAGTACAAACAGAAGGTATCAAATGGTAGTTTTAGACCGATTTGTTCCTTAAAAAAGCGTGTAAGAAGGCTAATTTTTCAAAATTTTCTCGCCCTGCTTGGGCCGTGGCTCAACCAGAGATCTAAGAATTTAATACTTCCTTTTGCAAAATCCTGAGTAAGCCAATAAGTAAGGGGAAGACAAATAGGGACATATTGTACAGGTAAAAAGGGTTTACGAGAAGCCTTACTCTAAGTGGCAAAGATAAACCACCATTGATGTACAATGTACATATGTGCAAAGCGAACGTATCCGCACTCTGGTGATATTTTGAAAGTGGGTTTTTAGCATTTTGTGCAGTTAAGTAGCGAAAAATATCCTAAAATGACTGGAACTAATCTAATTTTATGTTCAAATACGTAAAAAATCACGTTTTCTCATCAGTGACTGATATCCGGCATATCCGGCAGGTAATATCCGGATCCGGTACCGGATCCGGATATGGTCATATCCGGCCGGATCCGGATCCGGATCCGGATATCCGGTCGGGCCCTAATTTTTGTGCTTTCTAAACGGCGCAGCCGGACGGTGCGTGCCCATCCCTACTATTAATTAGCAGCGCAGCTGCTGGGCTAGGAAATTCATGGTCAGAAATTGCGGTGCTTTGATTAGTTTTAAGCTGGCCGGGCGCCTGATCGCTTCAATGCCCCTTTTGTTTGTTGCCCGGTTAGTGTTGTTGTCGGTTTGTTTGTTGTGTTTGTTCGGCACGAACGAGCCTTTTGTTGCATACTTTAGTTCAGAAAGACCACGCTACTTTGGGGGCCATGAGTGAGCTTGTTGAAATCACTTCCAAACTAAGTCACAAGTTCAGTGCTGCCGACTTAAAGAATTGCAAGTTTGGTGCAGATGTCTGTTCACCTGAGATGAGGATTTCTGGATCAGATATGGTGTGGGGCATAGATGTGTATCCATACGGATGCCGCAGTTCTACTGGTAAAGAGCACCGTGACAAAGTCGGTGTGTTCATTGCCAACCGAGGAAAGGAAACGGTGACAGCGTCGTACAAGCTCTTTGTTCTGCCGTGTTGCTCTGACTATGAGAAGACGCTGCTTGTGTCAAGTGAAAATAAGAAGTTTGAGCCTCTTGGTTGTGGATGGGGTGTCTTCACTGACCAACTCGATCAAGGGGCAGCTTCTGCAACTAACGACGGTTGTTTGGTTATCGAGGTACGTACTATCGTCGCTGGTTAACCTAATGTATACAGGGTGAGTCAAAAATATAACGCAGCAGATTTTTTACTGCAGCAACCGTAAAGCTCAACCGATTTGAATTAATCTTTTTTTAATTTTTATTAAATAATCTGCTAATGAGATATTTTCCCTCAAAGTCCAAACAGAAATTTTGGCAATGGCAAAAGTCATTTTTCTTAGGGGCCGTCCATTAACTACGACGTTCAGAGAGGGGGTGGGGTGGTCGGTTGAACGTCGCGGAAAACGTCGCAGGGCGGGCGCAACGTTTTTTCGGTGCATAGGAAGCTTTTGTCCACAACTATATTACAAGGAAAACTCAATGTAGTTCATGTTTCCAGCTGTCAAAAGGATAGTTCACTGTCAAAAAGTTTCTTTTCCACAGCTTCTTAGTGTCATGCCGATTTTATTGAACATTTTCTAATGTCGGACACGCCGACACAGTTGGTGTAGTGGTTTAGGCGCAAAGCCACTGTGCGCGACGTTCTGCGTTAATCCTCTCGGCGCGGCAAGTTTCTTGCCGCAAAGAGTTGGTCGTCAGCACAAACCCCAACCCAGGCCACCGAAAGCTGATGACAGCGAGTAGGTAAATGGGAACTGACTGGAGCTGCCGTTGCACCTAAAGCTGCAATAGCAACCACACGTGTTGGGACATACGGGAACGGGGGCAGCTACCACTGAGACCCATACGTACATGTAACGGGGGGTCTGGGGGTAGGCCAGACCCCCTGGATGGAGACCCCCAGAAACGATTTTCCCGACCCCCCTCCGATTTTCTGGCAAGTAATTTTTTGAGCAAATTTTTGGCGATTTTTAGCCAAAAAATTGCGATTTTTTCGATTTTTGGGCGTTTTTTAATGCCCGACCCCCATCCAAAAGTTTTAGCTCAGACCCGCCCAACCCCCTTATTATGAAGTGAAATAGAATAATAACAATTGCTCTTGTTCATATACAGTATGTGCATTCAGGCAGAGATAACAGTGGCAAGTGAGTTCACCAAACTCCTGAAAGTGGATTCGTTTGTTCTGGCTCAGTTCAACAGCATCGGAAAGGCAGTTGACGGCGACCCCAACAGATTCCAGCTCACCTCCAGCGATGACCACCACTTCTTCATTCACAAGGACAGACTCGCTTTCCACTGCCGCTACTTCGAAGTCCTGTTTGCTAAGAATTACCGTGAAGGTCAGCTGGGCAGAGCCAGACTGGAGAACGTGAGTGCAGCTGCACTGAAACAGCTGCTCCACTTCATTTACTTCCGCCAGCCCAGTCCCCAACTGTCCGATATCATTCTGGAGGTTGTTCAAGCGGCAGACATGGTCGGACTGGACGAGCTGAAAGAGATCTGCGAAGAACGACTGAGCCGCAAAACCATTCAGGTGCGTACAGTACAATAAACTCTATTTGAAACAGTTTGGAATGTGGAAGGTGTTCAAGTAAGTAATTT